>JAULBU010053805.1:0-32157 GCA_032358235.1 Odonthalia washingtoniensis | reverse complement strand
TGACAAATTCTGACGCAGACGCCGTTGTGACCGAACTGTGTAGAATATGTGGAGTTGAACCGGGTCCAACTACGTGCGCATTGGAAGCTGTGACGGCCGGATCTGCTGTTTGTCGAATTGCTGCGAATGTGGAAGATGGAGAAGGTCAGGAAAAGAAGTTGAAAAATGCCGTGGAAGACTGCTCGTTCTGTACGAACATTGGAAAGAATTGTGACTACTTGAAATACTTACAATCAACTGTCAATGCGGTGTCTGGTGCTACGACTGCTACGGCCACTGGATTAGCCACATGGACTATAGTGTTGATTGCTGGACTTGGAGCGTTTGCATTGATTGTTTTGATCATGTTGGGATTATTGGCGGTGTACAGACGTTCTGCGGAACAATCGGAATCAGATTATTCTTCATCAGGACCTCTTGGTGTACCGGACCCATCAGATTTGTTGTACGAACAATCTATTGTGCGTGATATTTATGGACGTGGTGACTTTCCTGACGGTGGACCTTCACCAGCTGTTGCTGAACAACGTGAACGGGAAGCTGACCTTCGTGAAGAATTCCCGAGGCCTCCTTCATCGTCTGGTGTTTCACGTGGCAGTGCGACGGACGATGCGTCATCGACATATTCTGTTTAAATATCAAGACTATTATTATATACAAGGAAGAAAGTATGAAGATAAATGTTTATGTTCATACTTACTTTTTGTTGTCTATTTTGAAGATTTGAATTTGAAGTTAAGTGAAAAGAATTGGAAGAAGAAGAAAAAGAGTTGATATATGTTGTTGTTGTGTTGTTGCTGTGATGTTGAGTTTGTTTGTTTGTTTGTTTTTTTTTGTTTTTTTTTTTGTAGTTGAAAGGAAAAATAAGAAAAGAGAAGTGAAAAGGGGGAAATGAGAAAAAAATAATACCTTTCTCTTTTGATTATGTACTTTTGTTTGGAGAAGAGTTTTATTGTGTTTTTTTTTATGAGAAAAAAAAAAGAAAGTAATGTTCCGGGAATTTTTGTTTCTTATTGAAAAAAGAGAAAAATTTTATATTGTTTTCGTATCGTCGGGCAATCAGAAGATAATTATTATGCTTTGCAAATGAAAGAAAGAAAGAAATGTGCTTTTTTTTAAAAAGTGTATTGTTGAGTTGAGTTGAGTTGTGTTGTGTTGTGTTGTGTTGTGTAGTGTTGTGTTGTGTTGTGTTGCGTCGCGTTGCGTTGCGTTGATTGATTGATTGATTGATTGATGCACAACGTGGACTGTGATAGATTAGATGGAGGGGTTGGTTGGTTGCGCGAGTAACATCGGCCGCAGTATACAACAATAATAATAATATTATTATTATTTACACTGAGAAATGAGAACTGAAACAAATACGTGGGCGTATTCCAATAAATGTCATTCGCAAATGAATAATAATAGGAACAAAGCCGGACCACACTTTCCGTATTTTTGTTTACACATCGCAAAAAGTTTCTATTTTTCAAACAATGTCATTCCTTCCCGTATATATATCAATCCTACACGTGTTTTATTGTGGTGTGTTGTACGCAAACGATAACCCACCATTCATCGTCATTGTCACCGACCGGACCCTTATTTCAATTTCTGGGTCTTTCATTTTATTTATATTTTTAAATGGATTTATGTACGTCTTCAATATTAAATATTATTTAAATATCCCTTTTGTATAAGAACGGGCTCTTTATCTCTATACCTTCTCAAAATACTTTTTCCATTTCCATTTTCGTCTTCGTTAAAACCTGGCCAATAATAATATATATATTATTGCTGCCAAGTTATTTTTACTATTTTACGCAAAATGCCTAAGTCGGTCGCAACCACTATGGCTACAAAACAGTGTATTGCGCGCGTAGTTGTAGAGAAATGTGTGCTTGCACGTGGCAAAGGAGCCAGAACTGGCGCGTTTACAACACTGCAACTCTTTTTTCACTTTTGTTGACAACACACACATTTCTCTTTCTCATTCTTTATACAAGCACCACGGACGCCAAACTAAACCATAATGTCAATTCGCTTTTTGGAAAACAATGTCAATGTCAATGTCAATATACACCTTACATTTTATTTGCCACAGTAAAAACTTATCATGACACCTTACACAACTTCCATCTCTTGATATAGATTTTAAATTATATCGGTAAATCCACGATTCGGCCCTAGACAGCTGTTCAAAGTGAACGTTCAGTAACCAACATTTCAAAAAATGTTAATATCTAGTATCGAGAATTGCGGAAAAGTTAACATTTGATACCTAGAATTAAGGAAAATGGCGGCTTTAGTAGGAAGTATCTCGGTACTGTATTGATTCGGCCATAAGTTTGAAACATTTCAATTACACAAAATCAGTACCTATATAATGAACTTTTGGCCGAATCAGTACCTATGTAATCAGAAATTTTCCCACAATTGAACCATTGATTTTATTTAACCTTCTCTCGCTTCATACTGTGATGCCATTCGCCGAATCAATGCTATGACCAATTGAACGGAAGCGTAAACAGTGCGAGAGAAAATGACAACTCCTTCCGAAGATCAACTTACTCGTCTCAATCGTAACATGGACGGGAAATCTGTTATAGACATTATCACAGCTTGTGCTACACCGACCTTTCAACTATGATAACTGCTATCAATATACCTGAAGAAGAGCGTGCTTGTTCATCCTGACAAAAATAAATCATGTGATCGTGACATTAACACAAAATGTATGCAGAAAATAGCAAGAGTGTTGGCAGAAATATTGCACATATGCTGTTCTCATGGAATCAAAACGACTCGTCGCATGTGGAGAGAATCTAAATATACCACTCGCACTTTCCCCACCCCGTGATAGTTCCGTGAAGAATGTAGCAAAACATAAGAAATCATTATATGAAAGGAAACCAAAGACACCGGAAATGATTATAGAACTACTCGCTTTGTCATATACGTGGCCATACTGCAAAGACATGCGAACTGAGACAAATTTTAGATTCAGAATTTCATGAAGATGCTACGTTCGCAAGAAATAATACATCGTCCTTCTGATATTTAGCCTTCAAAGCTATGAATATATAAAATCCAGAACGTATGCGTATTTAGAGCCGCAATTTATATATTATTACGCTTTCAGTACCTGTATATCGTGCATGGCCGGATTAGTACCCAGGTTTTCATTAAATGGCGTTCTTACCGCTTGGTTATCTCAGCACTAAATTTTAACGTTCATACAAACCTCCGTACCAAATGAGCCAATTTTGGTACCATTTCCGCATATAGATCTTTTTTTGGTACCAAATCTGAACGTTCACGCATTTCTCGGTACCAGATATTAACATGTTCTGAAATCTTGGTACTGAGCCTTCACTTTGGACACCTGTCTAGCGCTGAAATCCGGAATGACCCTAATTAAAGTTACCTGCATTGCATCTGACAACTTGCAAATAAGATGGAAAACAATAAAAGCTCACATGTTGGCTACTATGTTTTCAAATTCTCCTTTCACTTCAATTAACTGTCTTCTTCTTCTTCCTCTCCCCTTATCTTTCTTTCTCATTACCTTGCACTTTTAGTCACTTTTTGCACTCAGTTAAACCATCCATTTACACTTCTACACCTTCGTCACACCAGTTACCCATAAAGTTTACATCCCCTCTTCCCTTACCATTTATTTTTACTTCTCCTACTGTTTTCTTCCTTTCATCCGTAGTCATTCTATATCAGATTCTTATCTTGCTCACCGTTTGTGCTTCACGCGTTCTTGTTGCGATTAGTTTTGATTGGAAAACGGTAAAAGAACCCACCGCAACATCCCCTTTCTTATTTATACACTTATAATTCATAGTCAACGAATTTTGCACCCATCTTCATGTGTTATTACTCCACGCTGTGTGTGTCGTTTAGACCATTACACAGTTCATCCATCTCTTTTGTCCCAGCTTGTCACCTCCGATTGTAACGCTGCCCTTAGGATATGACCACCTTTCAACTTCTATATTTAGTTAAAGGTCCTCCTCGCACCAATCGAACTCTTTTTATTAATTTAGCACTCCGTTTAAATTTCTTACTTTTCTTACCCATGTTGCACCCATCTTCCTAAAATTCATTTCTATTGTGCGTATGTTTATGAAAATAAATAGTCTGTCAATTTGAATGTGACTTCACGCATACAGATGAGTTTTTCTTAAAACGTCATTCGAAGTATTTCTGTATCTATTTTTTTCCACCTCGTCTGCATTCTAATAGATCGCAGTACCTTATGTTAGTATACTGCGGACATATGATGTGTATATATTTACTATTATTTTGTGCTTCAAGTATAATGTAAACCATTCACACCCCAAGTAAATCACTCAAGAATGAATGATGTGCCCTTTCGTTCTCAGTCTGTTTATGACTGGATTAACAAAACCTTTTCCTGTGACCAGTAAGCCTAAGTAGTCTGCGTTTTACTCTATTTTTGTACCCCCCTCCAATTGTGTACTTTTAACCTTTCCATTCTGTCTTGTTTGACCGGATCGCGCACTTCTCACTTTGCCATTTTAATACAACTTCTTGCGACCTTTTTTTAAATTCCTATAATCACTTCCTCATTACTGTTGATGACCTCACCATTAGAATCACATCAAAGGAGATTAGACAGGCTGGGTCCTCAATTCTGTTCTCAGCCATCCTCTTTAGGTGTCTTCCTTAATCCCTCTGACTGTTCTGTTATATACTGTTTGAAGATTGAGGAAGAAGAGCGTCCTTCTTGTGTAATGCCTTCATATGATATTCTTCTTTTCTTTGTATATCACCCGCAGTCATCACCGTTAGTGGTGTTAGGAAACTGCATCTTTATTTATCTACACTTGATTGTAGTACTTCTTTCAGTTCTTTACTAAAATTTTTCTCGTCTACTGAGTCATACGCCTTTGCCAAGTAAAGAACTGCTCCCAATAAATCACTTCCTTGAAGTACTGAGGCCACTTCCACGGAGGACTATAGTATATTTATTCTAGCTTGAAAGAGAACTGTGCCAGTCAGTTGGGTAAGTGTTCTCTAATTGCCTTTTTAGTGTTGTTTCTACTATTTTCCTAACATGGGACAGAATGCACAGGGGGTCTATAGTGCTTTGATCCCCCTTCTTGTGTAACGGTGTGAGTACACATGTTCGCCTGTCTACTGACATAACACCCGCTCTACCAACTGTATACCACTAGGTAGCTATTAATTTTGCACCGTCCCCTGGTGCTGCACTAAACATCTCCGCATATATTCCATCAAACTCAATAGCTCTTTATTTTTTTGTGCCTCTAATAGTTTCCTAGATTTTTCTAAGCATGTCAGTGTCTGTTTTCAATTTAATCATTTCTATCTCGCCTAATGGTTACTGCCCCTCTCCCATAATTTTTATGAACTCTGCCGGTCATAATTGCCTTTCTTTCCTATCTGCCTCTCTTTTCTTTTCTCCATCCGTATTTTGCCCCCTGCAGTGACCGGCTCATATCAGAGTCGGGGTTTGTTTGTACTTGCAATATTCTATGTTTTTTGAAGTTTGATTCCATTCTTCTCCATGAATTTCTTGCATGCTTGTCATATGTTTTTGACCTCTATACGTCTTCTCTGCATTTCGATTGTTTCGCCTTTCTGTATAGATTCTTCTTCATGTCCTGGATCATTTCCAGATTCTTGAACCAGAAAAGTGGTTTGTCTCTCGGACGTCTCTTTACCACTTTCTTCTATGGTGCCATAATTTCTCGTTTTACTTTTCGGTATATTGTTTCCGCGTTTCTTTATGTACACGTGTTTAGTCCCTGTATTAATTTCGGGAATTTTATTCCATATGATTCTCTTATTTCATATAATATTTTCTCCGACGTTAGTTAGACTTTGGGGATTCGTCGCTCATTTTCATATCTCACATTCACTTCCTTTCACTCTGTTGACATTGGTAAGGGATGCGATGCCTCATTGCATGGTCCTTTATATATCTCCGCAGTCAATTCTGTTACGTCGACACCACTAAAGCTGGGATGCTGCAACCCTTTCTCCATCTCGCATAGTACTACTATATAGTAGTAACATAGTATGCGGGTGCCTCAGGGGCTAGTATTTTCAACAGTCTACATTTTTCAATCGATTTTACGAGTTGTACTCCTAACCAGTTTGACTTCCTGTCCCATCTTGTGTGGCGGGAGTTCAGGTCGCCAATTATCACATGCCTACAATTTAGATGTTTCGCTAAATTATTCATATGCATTATAAAGTTATTCAGAACTTCGGGGGCAGTCATTGGGCTTGTCCAACAACCTGTTACCAACTTGTTCTCTGCCACCTGTACCGTGATTGCCTGTATTAATCCTAATTCCTTCCTTTATCCTTTTGTTCTTTGGTCTTTTTGCTCTATTCTACTCGCATTTATGTAATTGTATACTTCGATTATTGCATATTTAATCTATGGGTCAATATCCAAAGCGGTTCCGGCTCTGACCGGGGCACCGGCATGTTTCTTCCATTTGAGGAATCCCTTCTACTTTCGCTTCTGGCGATGCCATATGTACTGCATCATCAGCAAACACTCTTTTCTCAAGAACAATCAGTATTGTAGTTTTATCTTTCTCAGTAGCTCGTGTAATTATTGTGTTTTCTTGCTGATTCCACATAAGTTCTAGTATGCTATTCTATGTTTGTGATATGTTGGCCTTACCTGCCAATATTTTTACCTTTTGTCGTAAATTTATTGGTGTATCATTCATCGTGTGGAATCAGTTGGTCTCGTGATCTCTTCAATAGAACTGGTGTGTGCACGCCTTATCTGTTCTATTATTTCTATGTTTTCACTATATTCCTCTTCCATACTCACATCCTCGTCGTCATCAGTCTGGTTATTTCTATTATTATTCCCCTGAGTCACCGGCGTGTATATTAATTTCACCTGTTCATCCAGGGTTAGTTTTTTGGGAATGAATTGGTTTCCTTCATCGCCAGTCCAGTCGTGTTCTCGTTGCTTCCAATTTTTCTTTAAGAAAGCGCGGGTACTTCCATTCAATGGTTTTATCGGGGAGTTCTGCCATTTGCATAGATTAATTCGTACATGCGCCACCTTTTCTGTTTCAGCCCTTTGCTCTTCCAGTAATTCTGTCCATCCTCTTGGCTTTAATGGGTCGCAGTTTGGTGGTAGCAGTTCAGCTCTCATTCTTGGATTTCCCATCTTCTACATCAGTATTGTTTCTTTTTTTGTACAAGCAGTTTCCACAATTCTAATTTTTCTATCTCCGTGCAAGTTATATATTCTACTTCATTATCACCTCAAGCTCTTTGATTAGGGCATGACAAAATTGGGATAGGGGTCCTGATTTTTTAATTATGTAATAGCATGACACAAATTCTACTTTTCCGTTTTTCTTTGCTGATGTATTCAATGTCTGTGAGATATCATCCCATCGTATGTTTTTCTGACCTGCTACCTTTGCATACATTTGTTGTAGTTTGTTGTACTGTGTGTGACCTTCTCTATGCCTTTCTTCCGACCCGGCCTAGCGTTGTGGGTGCATGAATCGTAGTCTAGTTCTTGTATTTATTTCCACAAGTTGTGTGTCCAAGGCTTTTGCACCTGTGTTATTTCTGAGGGTATCTTTTCCTTCCCTTTTACTTTGGGTTGGATCATCTCCATAATCATGTGAAAGTTCTCCACCATACTTTAGAATTTGTAGTTGTTTTCCGTTTGTTGCTCCCCTGTTCTTCGTTTTATATCATCGAAACATTTACTATTTGCTAATTGTTCTTCATTTTTTTATAGATATATTCTCTTTTATCCTGGCAACCCATCCATCTTTTGGTGTTTTATTCTGTTCACTTCTTCTAAGATCGCTGCAGTTGTCACCATTGTCATTTATATCTTCTGTTCCATCATCTTAATCTTCTATTTACGTTCTCTGGTTTCTACGTGTTGTACTGTGTCTTCTAGTTTGGTATCAGTCATAGCGTTGGAACTACCTTTCGTTTGTTTCTTCGTTAATTTTTCCCCTTGTATCGAGGTGTAGTTTAACTGTTTGATACTTAATATTCGGTCTTCATCTTGTTCTACAACTGCTTCCCGTTTCAATTCAGTGCGTACATTGGACATGCTGTTCTCGGTTTTTGTTGTATTATTTGGTTTGTTTAGTACTACTTTCAGTGTTTGTATTTTATTGTTCACCATTTGGATCTGTTCACCTTTCAATTTCCCGTACTTTGTACGTCCAATTACTGATGCTGTACCCTTCCAGTCGGTGTCAAGTCGGTATTGCTTGCAGATTGGGCACCTTATGAGTGTCGTAAGATCATAATCAACATGTACGAGGTGATCTTCGTCTTCGTTGTTGAGTGTTGTTTTTTGTTGTTTTTCCCTTTCCCCGCGCTCTTCTGCCACCTTTTCTCACTCTTCCACACGATTAAAGAGGTCTCGGTATGATTGAGCATTTGCCTTATGTTTATGACGACGGCACCCTGGCCCAGTCGGTGTCGTTTTTTGTTTTCTGCTTATGTCCACGGGTGATTTATGGTTTTGAAGTGTACTACTGTTACTTTTCGGCTCCAGGGGGCCCATATTTCTGGACTTTCCTACCTGGTCCTTATTAAGTTATCACGTAGTTCACATTTTGAAAAATCTCGATTTGTGATACTGTTGATACATACTCAATTTCAATAGGTATTCATCTTATGGAGGGAATAGGTCCCTTTTAGAGTTTCTGTTTGTGACCGTGATGGTCTGAGTTTCAATGGAAACCGATAGATGAAGAAAATCTCTTATAATTTATTTAATACGTTCGTTATGCTTTTAATAGTGCTTGGTAAAGAGTAATGAACGTGTAACGTTATATATACATATGTGTGCAGGATGTATTGTCATGACACAGTATGACATGTGAAAGTCTCACAACCATAAATTTTCTGTTTACAATACTATTGTAACTAATTTAACAATTAGCAGTTGTTAAATTAGTCGCTTCAAAAAACATACCGTCACTCTAAAATAGTATCCCAGGAAGGAGACACACCAAAGACCCCCACCAAAATGGTGCCGTACGCAGGACAGGATGATCTCGTAATGTGAGTGCTACTGAAAATAAATCTGATGTTGATAGAATACTTTTTTTATATTCCATCATAAGCTATAATTCCCATCATAACAAGTGATGATACATATGTCCCTGGAAATAAATCAAAATTTTCTTCGTCTTTAGTTTTAGAGATCGTGCTTCACGTGTCATTTTCTCTGTATCATAATTTTAAGGCTGATACGAAAGTGTAGCTTAAAGGCTATCATTTGCATGTTTATTATGATGAACTATATTTCTAGTTGAGGACTTAAAAAAGAAGGATGAAAAAGAAATCCTCCTTTTTTCACTCCCATTTTCTAGACAAAGCTTTGTTGTAAATGCTAAGCAAATATTTATAACAATTTTTATTCAACGCAAGAAAATCTTATTTCACTGCCCTATCTTTCAGCTAAGCACATATTCCCATAGATCTAAGATCATCCACAACGATTACACAAAAATCACCCAACCAACCACCAAAATCTCCAACCGAGCTGTCTGACAGCGTAGAAGCGTCATCATATCCAACAGCCGGAACAGCTAGAACAACCGAAAAAGACAACCGCCACATAAAACATAGATTAGCAACTATAAACAAGTTAATGTCGGATCCCAGCTTTACCCCGAAAATCAGCAAGATTTCAATTACAAGATGGATCAAATTGCAGAAGGACTACAACCTGACCGACTTTGCGATCTGCCGTCTGAAATAAAATATTGCAGGGTTGTAAAGACCGACCTGGATATTTAAGCTGGAATAATCTTTGGATGCAAAAATGCTACTATTAAATTAAATCCCGCGTCTATACAATGGAAGCAGAAATGGTTCAGGTTCAACATGATATGGAAGAAAGTGCGGTGGAAGCACATGAAGTGCAAGAAGGCCGTCCCGTCCCACACACCGGAAGGCGATTGAAACGTAAACGAAAAAAAGAAGTGGTGATATGTAAGTATTGTTTGGAGGGGTTTTGTTTGGAACATAGAATGTAGGTTAACAAATCAATAAATTTTGAGCAAACTCCCATATAGTTTTCATTCTTGGAACTAAATTACGAATGGTTGCCACATACCCTATGGCCAACTTGCATTTATTTTCCAGAAAGACAACCATCCTTTCAAATTGAAAATCAAGAGACAAAAACATGTGTAAGCAGTGCATATTAAAAATATAAAGTTATTTCTAAAGCAAAACAAACATATACACCAACGATCACATCTCTTGATAAAACTACTAAAAGCGACGTATTAATAATATTATGAAGAAGAAGAAGAAGGAGGAGCGGATTCAAAAAACAGATTGACCTTCCTTCCTTCTTCAAGTAATATATTCACATCATCATAAAAACATCTTAATGCTGTGCCTTACTCTAGCACTATATTCAACTCTCCAAATACTGACCATTCTCACCCTCATTTTTTAAAAAATCTAAGACTCCATCAAAACCAATCGTTTATACATTATTCTTACATATTGCACGTAGACGGATAACAACCGGAATCAAATCAGCAATCAACACCCCCGACAATACCTCAATTAGATACAGACCATATGGAACCATGGCTGCACACCATGCAATGCGATGCCGAAACTTTTGCAGATACGGCGAGCGAATCAAAAATACCAACTATTAATTCGATCGCATCACTCAACCATCGCTGCCCTCACCACCACCATCCTCATTTCATCCTATACCCGAAAGACAAAAAATCAATCAATTGCATCTATTTACTTACTATAATCACCGGAAAGCCGATCATTCCAGGTTTTACAACACAGCGAACGAGTTACACAAAAAATCGAAAATCGAACGCCGCTAAATCGCAAAACCATTACTTAATTTAAAGCTGGACATCAATATCAACAAACAAATTTTGACAACCCCCACAAAGCACCGAAGCCTTTCTTACCAGGGTAGATCAAAATCAGAGTACGGTCCATGTTATGGAGATTAACAAGCTCAATCAGAATAATGTAATAAAATGGATAGACAACTCCAACATATCTCAGGAATTTAAAAACAATTAAATACGTCAATCTCACAATGGCTTACAAATACAAACTTAATTCCAACAGTTCTTTACAATCTCGGAATGCACAACATGTAATTAGGGGTGATTTAATGAAACTATATGTCCACTAAAAGCTGTGCATACGCCGCGGAAAGAAATCCTCTCGACTAATATTCGAGCATGTATGACAAAAAAAGCAACCTATTCGTCATCTGAATATTGCATCCGCCTTCACACTTGAAAATATGACGCCGCCCACTCCATTTATGTACGTCAACTCCCTTTATCAGATGACACCTATGCCTTCCAAAATTAAGAATTAGGAATTTTTCAATGATTATCTACGGGTTCAAACCCCCATGCAACATCTACATCACTGGGCTACGTATCCACTTAACACCTGGTAATTATAACCAATTCCATTCCAACCATTACATTTATTACAAACATACCGCATCCGGAACGATCATTATATCTGTCACCATTGATGAATTTCTCGGACTGTACCGACAGAGGCTGACATAGACACATTTATCGTCCACCGTCACTAGAGTACAAGATCAAAGACATGGGACTCCCAACCACCTGCCTTTAATGCACTGTAATTTACCACAATAACTGCGACATATCCCTTTCACAAGCTAACATCACCAACAATGGTTCATGCTAATCAAACCTGCATTACAGTAACACCCGATCCACCCTTTCCACATAGGCCGAACTTCGACGACGATAGCGAAGAAGAGATTTTAACTGAAATGTGCAAGGTACTCTAAATGTGGGCACTTAGAGACACCCGCTACATTGAGAACGGCACTCGGTTTGACATTGACCTTACCACACAGCCAAATGGCTCGATTTATTACCAAACCAACAAAACTCCATATTTTCATTCCAGAACATCTCGTGCGCTACTTAGAAGTCACTCTGCCAATCCATAATAAAGTATCAGTCAAAACCATCTACCAACTATCCTCATTCTCTGACTCGGATTATGCTGAATCCACCGACCGTCTTTCCACCTCAGCATCCATCCAACAGTCCCAAGGGACACCAGTACGGTGACTCTCAAGACGACAAATGACAATAATATTGAACACCTGCGAATCGGAATACGTTGCAGCTATTTCAGCCCTTCAGCTTGAAGGAGGATCCATAACATGTCTGAGACACGTTAGGGATTCTCATTCAATTATCTGAAATCCAGATACACCCTTTAGAACGAACCCCTTTATATATAGACAAAAAGGGCGCCATCTATATTGCCAAACAGAAGGACAAGAAAAAACCACGCAAACACATAGGAACACCATTCCACCACCTTATCACCACATTGAAGCCAAAAATATGGACATTCATCGTATATCCACTGCCAATAATCTTGCTGATATCGTAACGAAACCACTACTCCAAACTAAGCCACTTTCTATTAGCGATTGGCAACCCCACCACCACTAAAAAGCTGAATGACCTTTCACACGGGGGAGTGTGAGACTTTCTCTGTTTTTAGGGAGCCTCCTTGTTTTTCTCAAGCCATTCTGTTCCTCACAGGCACTGGATACTATAATATTATACAATCACTGGACCCTATACTCTTATCTCATTAATTCCCCATGTTTTTATTTTCTTCTGTGAGACTTTCTCTTTCTAGAATTTTCCACAATCACAGGCGTACATAGCACAGTACTATGATGACACGTTACAAGTTCTTCTCCTTTCACACACTTTATTTCTAATGAAGCGTATAATGAAGTAGAAGAAATCAAAAAAGATGGCCTTTCTTCTCAGGTATTTAGTCACATAAAATTTCTCCAAATAAAAGGGAGAGTAAATGAGTAAACGATAAATAATTTTACATTATTTATAAGGTTCATTTTACATTATTTCTGAAGAGTCATTTTATATTACTTTCCAATGCTAATTTTCATTATGACAGAAAAGTAGATAAATACGAAAAAAGTAAACACAATAAAGAAAAGAGGAGCATCCATCAACCGCATTATTTAAATACGATCGAATCTGTATTTTTCCTAAGCATTTAGTTAGAAGATCGAGTTACTAGTCAACACGAAGCGAAGATGTTCGAAGAAACAATCTTACTACAGAGGATTCTGGTGTATTACTTATGCATCAGCTATCAAGTATGTCGATATATCATCGTAAGTCAGCATATATATCATTTGTCATTAATTTTAGATAGCCCTGGAATTTTATACACATTGACTGAATATAATGGTCAGCGGAATAACAAATGCATGATTATTATTATAGAGGAATTCAAATTCTTAGAGCATTTTACAGCATCTTGGCTGTGTTTTACTGGTTCCAGCTTTGTACTAGGACGTTCAGAATTTATATGATGTGCTTCTACCACTTTTAGTGGCATCCTACTATGCTCTTTTTTAGGACCTGTGTTTCATGCAGCGTTTTTATCTTGAGTTTTTGCTGGCGAAATTTTCAACGGGAACATGTAGACAAACAAATGAAGGATAGCTCTCTTTCGGAGAGTGGCAATATCTTTTCCATCGTCACGACATTTATTTTCGTCAATTAGCCCGTCTTTCCTGGAGTTTAGGGTATTCTTTCCTACCCACACTCTCACTTACATTGTTCTCTCTTATTCTATATTTCTATATTCATCCGCCCAATTTCCTACCGGAAGTTTCCAACGCCCTTCTCAGTCTGTGAACTACTTTTAGTTTTGGTATGCCATTTAAACCTCCTTTTTTTCGCTGTGACCAATTCATCTTGTCACTACAGTTCTCGGCGCACATGAATATCAATTCATTCATTCAACTTTATTCTGATTTATCCAACACAGTTACTAACCGTGGCCACCCTCATCACATTAGAGACTCCCATCTAGTTGTAAGTCACTCATTTTTTTACAGTTCCATATAAAGTTTCTCAGTAACACGTGCTAGAGTTTTCTGTCCAGATCGTCATCTTCCTACTCTTATTCATATACACTCATTCCATATGTAACGATTATCCTTACGTACGTATCGTATAAAACAGATATGGTTTTTATACCAAGATATATGGGTGAACCATTTGGATTCGTATGGGTCTGCTAGAGCTATCCCCTGCTTTCCTTCGTAATTTGTATATGTTTGGTTTTTATGAAATTATGTTATTGTCGGCTTCAATCCTAGATATTCGGCATTTGTATTTACCTCTACTATCCCATCATGAATTGAAAAATATTTTACCCGAGATTACTACGTTTTTAGTGACGATTGCGCACTTTCTCGAGTTCCATTTGAGACCTTTTAGTCTCGACCAGTTTGTGCATTCGGCCAGAATGGCCTTCATTTGGGCAACAAGAGCAATTAATTGGTCATCTTATGAAATTAGACACAGCCGCTGTGTCAATTACAGAGTATCAGCCTCTGGTTGTAAGTCATATTTTCTCAGCTTACTTGGTAATGAATTTACGAATATTTTATATACGGAGGGAGATGAGGGACCTCTCTGCGTCACCCCAAATTTCATCTTAGCTTCATTTTAGTTAAATCATCCGAGGCTGTGACCGAAAGTGGCGTCAGGAACATCTACATTTCTCTTCTTCCGTCTTCGGGAATTACCTACTTCAATTTTTTACAAGAAACGATATCTCGATACTGTCGAAGGCCTTGGCCTAGTAGAGAGCCGATGTTATTAAATTATTACTGTCTATTGCTGACACTACCTCCACATCCGCTTGCAGAATGTTAAAGTCGCTTTGAAAGCCAAATTTAGAGTCATCCGCTTCGTAGCAAATTTACATCCTTTTATTTAAAGCTATCTTAACTAGTTTCCTGGCAAAGGGAGATAATGAACTGTGGCCTATAGTTGGACGGGCTAATTTTGTTTCATTTTTAAATACCGGGGTGATCACTCCCACACTCCAGGTTTTCGTAAGTACACCTATCCTGCCTACCGCTTAACCACTAATACAATATTAGTTTCGCTCTCAACACTACATCAGCCAGGAATATTTATTCATGTATGTCATCGGCTCCGACTGATTTAAAATCGTTTACTTCTTCCAGCTCTACTATAACCTGCTCCTCAAACCCGGCCATCATTTTTAATGTTTTCATCGAAATAGATCTATACTGCTCCTAATTTTTAGCCATTCATCCTGAAAATTTAGCAAGCATATACTCCTTGCCTTTTTAGTTAGCCTCTTTATCCTTTAGTTGTTACTTCGTTTGTCGCTCCGGATCGCTCTACTAATGTGTGAAGTAGGGTCAGACTGGATTTTACGTATCATCTCCTTTTTAAACATAGACTAATTCTTCTTCCAAAGCTGTCTCGCAAGTTATCTTATAGGCCCTACCTCAATTTGTCTTCAGATTTACCTGATTTCTTTGCTTTTGTATACAGCTTTCTCTTCCACTCCATCAGCCACTGCATGATTTTGTTCCAAAATGTTGGTCTACTAGTAGGTCTCCGTTTTATTAGTTTATGACACAGGGCCGTGATCATGTCAGTCATTTTTACGTGCGTTTTTTGGCGGTTGTTATTGTACATTTATTTAGTTATTTTATCATGTTTGGAAAGCTGCTAGCTTTTTCCACGCCCCGTTCTTATCCGCATCTTTATTTAATGTTATATTAATTCTGCCAATTTTCGCTTTCACCTCCTGCACATCTACACAAGTCGTGGATGCTCACATGATTCTTGCATATAACTGCCGTCTAGATGAAGATGTGCAAAGAACTTAGAACGAAATGAAACGATTCTTGGTCTGCAATCGGCGTACACCTAGGTGTACGGCGATTATAGAGAAGTGAACGAAACAACGGAAATCGTTTCGTGACAGCTGTCATAATGTAAGTCTCGTGCCCACAATAAATTGATCAATTACATGAAAAACGGACGAGTTGTGAGAAAACGACACTTTAAAAGAAGAGGAAAAGTTTGGAATGATTGAGAACCTGGACATCAATCACTCGTCAAACAAGTTGGTGATATCCACATTGTTTGATCATATTCGAAAGACAGTAATAGTTCGACCCAGCGACCTGACTTACTATCTACGATCTCCACGTGTGTACGTTTATAAACGTGAACCGAAAATTCGGTTGACGGGGATCTCTGCCTTGGATTCGCTTTTGGCGTTCTTCTCCACTATAAGAAGGCCATTCGCATCATTCCCTTTTGTTCTCTTTTCTCCCCACTTACTTTTATAATATTAAACTTACCGCTTATATGATTCCCGATTCTGGTATTGATACTCCGATCAAGAAGTCAACCAACCGGTATTGATACTGGTTCAAGCTCGCCCGACCATCCTTCGCACTGTCCTGTTATAGCCTTACGTTAGCCCTTTGCTCTAATCCATTTTACTGTCTGCCTTTGACCTACCTACAGTGCTAGTTCCCGTTACTCTAGCATCTACCTCTTTAACTGAATTATACAGTAGCCCAGCTGTCCTCGCACTGTCTCCCCCTTTTCTCACCCTAATTAACCATCAATCTCATTCTTCCTCTGCTTCCCTCGATAACTGCATCAACAATTTCTACCTACTGTTGTGACTGTTTCCGGATCCACATCTACACTTACACGAACTGTAGGTACACATGACTGTAATCGACTACACGAAGCTGATTGCCATTGTTGCAAAATATAGCCGCTCGACCTATCGGGTATCATTCGACAATGATCCCTTCAAAAAAGACGAGCGTGCTCAATCTGCTACAGTTTTAATATATGGTCCAAAAAATTATATATTTCTTTGAATAACGAAATTAGATACTTCGAGAGAATGGAGACAGCGATTTAAGATTTAACAAAATCAGGAGGAGCGGATACTCCATGTGGGATTCTGGTTGAAAAATCACAGAGTATCATCCAAAACATTTTGTTTGAATTGATGACAACGTAACACATGTCAAGGTGAATATCGGTGACGTCTATGACCAGTTCGGAAGACTGGAATTTATCGTAAAGAATAGTTAGAACCCGGAAACCAAAAACTAGGATTGAAGTCATAAGGATGAGCAGAAATAGATAATTTTCATGTCTCACGGAAGTAAATCATTATTTAGAGAACGACTCTGTCCAACTAGACGTCGTATCAGATTTTTTCAATGCACCTTACGGCATAAATGCAGACAATTGATGAATGGAGATGATGAAGAAGTGTAGCATAGCTGGACGTAATGCTTATAGTACATTGCATGCAAACGATATTGCTAAATCACATGGATTACAGTACCGTTGTGTGCAAATGGTATTCCTTGAATGAATTACTTACAGTACATTTATATGCACACCTAGACTTACACAATGTAGAAGTCTAGGACTATGTCATAGTATCAGCACTTGACCTACAGTTTCCTTGGAATTGAATTCTGAACTGATATGCATATGCCAATGCAGTTTACATTAACATAATGCAAACCACAGTCATCTGTACTTGTCAAGTGATCCCGGCAAAGTCGAATTGCTGTATTCAAGGTGATGATAATCCGCACCTTGAATAGAATACAGTCACGTGTTGCGTAGCTACGTGTATTTGTAAGAGTGGATGGGATGTGTCAGGATGTTTGCGATCATGGAGTACAGTATACGTATAAAATATTATGCAGTTAACAAGGGTCCGTTTTTTGGAAAAGTGGTCTGCTTGTAGAATGAGCGTACGATCGAGCCGATGGGATTGGTGAGTAAGGCAGCGAAGTTGGTACCAACGAAATAGGAACGTATTAGTAGGACTAAAAAATTAGCTCACGCGCGCGACGATATCAATACCGACTTGTTTGACGTTCCTTGGACTGATATCAATACCGGTGACGATAAAAAACAGTAAACGAATTGTTTAATGATCGTATATAAAATAAAGTGAAGAGGGAGAAAATGAAAAAAGGAAAGGTGCAATCGACGTTCTTATAAGATTATTAGAACGTCTAAAGCTGAATAAGAGACAGTAGTCTTTGCGTGCAGAAGCTGGTTTAAACGTGTTACCAGAGAGTTTCAGGTTAGATGTGCTAGTAGCTTCCATCTGTAGGTCTTGGCGTCTGAATAGTGTGGCCGAGAGTTTCTAGATACCAAAAGGCTACTGTACAATAATCAGTACTCTCATTTGGGCCGTACTTAAAGCAAGAGTACAGACACAATAAACGTACCTCCCGATATCATTCGGCACTTTTTCCCTTACCCAAAAAAGCGCACCCAACCGAATTGATAACCGAGAAAAAATGGCGTTTCAGGCAGCGCCAATAATAGTGATCATTACGCAAAATAAAAATTGGTCGATCAACTGACCATGTCTGAAAACCCAAGCTGTGCTGATGAACCCCCTTTGTTAGTCCCACAACAACACCCTGATTTAAAAAACTGGGGAGGAAGTCAATTCATTCATTCATCTTTTTCTGAAAGAACTAAAATGCTATCTACCACTCTTACATCAAGCAACTTTTCAAGGGAGCACATTTACTCCTGTAACCTTGGTGAGTTGTGTCGATTTTGATCTACTTACATCACTGGTGGATTTGGAATCTTTCAACGATGTAAAATATGTTGAGGAACTCAAGGATGGTACTCTCCAGGCTTGGTTGCACCAACAGGATGAGAAGGTTCTGAAAATATTCACCGTGGAACAGCTTGATGCTATGGTGAAAAGAAATGTACATATAAAAGCGAATGAGGTAGATCCCAAGTTGCGGATTCTTCGGCTATTTTTTCACTACAATACTTTCCTCCGTCAAAATAAAGTGCACAAACTCATTACCGACAATCCAAAATTGGCGGTGAAACAAATTATGAATAGATTACGTCTCCCAACATTAAAAACATTGAGAACGACCTGGGCCCTTCACAAGATTTCACTGAGAAAAGATTGGAAAGGATTTTTAAAAATGTTGTTGAAAAGCGGTGGCATATGAAGAATTGTTTTATGCCAAAGAACGTGAAGAAACTGAAATGTTAGTAAATTTTGGTAGTAGATCTGGAAATATATTATAAGGAATAGGACAGTTCAAAATACAAGCACAAAAACATTGTCAATAGGTCGAGATGCTTGGAATGACACAGCAGAAATGATTGACCAAAACATTATGCTCAAAAAAGCATCACAGTTTCATTTTCGCGCACTGTAATTCTGGACAAAATGTGACAAAAAGGCAAGAAAATCAGTTCCAAGACATTCCGTTCTGTTATTGAGAAATGTAAAGGACAAAAAAATTACATAAGAGACTGCTCAAATTTTTCAGTGGAAAAAGCGAACTCGTCCAAGCATTTAGGTCCCAAAAATATCCGGATCCATCAAAGAAGTGGCAGTTTGGTCTGAAAAAAATATAACCAAGAAAAACCACGTTGACGAATTCAAGCAAAACTACTTGATAAACTTACAGTACGAGTATCAGGTGATTACGGAGCAGATCATACTTCTATATCAAACACAAACATGAATCTATTAGCAGCAGACAATTTATTTGCTCCAATTCTTCTACTACCACAACCAGTCACAATGTAATTAGCAGTATCGGGCTCCGATGAGTCCCTAAAGATTCATTCGGACCGTGCAGCAAGAATTTCTATCACACTAATTACACCGGAGGGACCATTTCGGATTCGGAATGTTGAGTTTCTGGATTTCAAGGAAGATATATCTGAATTTCTATTATCTTGTCCATTGCTACAGACCCTTGGATTTAACTTGGATGCCCATCTCTTGCAGGTTCGTGAAAAGTATCACGACAAAGATTTTTCAACTGTTGGATATGAGCCTGACTGTTCGATACCGACAGTAATAAATACGGCCAGTTGAACATTAGCATAACTGGTGGCTACATCAACGATCCCAATTGCCAACTCCATAGTTAGGTAAAGATTTACATGTGGCTACCTGTAAAGATACGGTATCATTACCCGTGATACTGGATAAACTGGTTGAATCGGGTACCCATGACAATTCCGAAGTCACACTAAAACTGGATACAATATTAATTAAAGCAAAAAGTTCGGGAATATCTAAGATAATGACTGTCCGATTTAAAATTCTCCTTACACAATTTAAAGATATATTTCGTATGAAGCTGAGCTCGGACCCTCCATGTAACATCCCACCTATGAAAATTCGACCCGAAAAAACGCAGTACCTGTTCGGGAAAAACTACGACGCTACTAACAAGAAAAAACTGATTTCTTACGGAAGAAGGGTAATGAACTAGAAGTACTGGGACTTTTCCGCCGAAACTCGTCGAGGGCATGAGATTTCGCACCGTTAATCATCCCAAAACATGGACCAGAAAAGTGGCATTTAACATCGGACTTGCTTCCAGTTAGCAAAGTAACGGTTCCGCATGCTTGGGTCATGTCAGACTTGGAGTCTGTAACGGCACATCTTTTGGACCAAAACGTTTTTGCGACAATTGAATTATGCCAAGGATATTGGGAACTTCCTTTAGGCGAATATTCACAAGAATGCGAGAGTTTTATTATCCCTGAAGGAGTGTACACCCCCTACTCGAGTTATGCATGGACAGATAAATGCTGTTGTGTTCTGTCAGAGTTCGGTACAGCTCATATATCAATACATCTCGGGACAGGTTTTGTTATGGCTGAACGATATATTACTGCATTCAAAGGACACCCTGGAGAGCAATTGGAACTCATCCACAAACATTTTATGATTTGTCACGAGTACAATCTTAAGATTCACGCTAAGAAACGAAAGTCTTTCTTATAAGAAGTCAAATGGTACAGGAGGTCCTAGATGGAAATGGGGTTCACTTGTACCCATCACTTTTGAATGAACTGGTAGATATACCGTCCGCATCTCATGGTGACGAATTAAAACAATTCGTCTGGGCTGTAAATTAGATGCATTCATCAATTCCAGAATACACGAAATTATTTTCACCACTCACCACGTTGCTGGAAAAGGTGTAAAAAATGGCTGCTAAACGTACGAAACGTGCTGTAAGTAAGATTTGTGTACAGGAAATTGGCTGGGGTCAATCTCACGCGACGGATTTCAATGAGACTAAGAAGCCTTGGAAAATGCGGTTACTGTAACACACTCAGATCCAAACCAATATTTTTGTGTATTTACAGATGCAAGTGACATATACTGGATTGGAGTTTTGACCCAGATACCACTCGAAGACATGAAAATATCTCTAAAGAATCAAAAGCATTGCTCACTGGCTTTTATTTCAGGTTCATTTCAGGGATCCAGCTTACACTGGTCCACCCCTGAAACAGAAGTCGCGGCAATCATTTTCAGTATTGAAGAACTGGACTATCTGCTTCTACGACCTAATGTTTTCCACATTTTTACGGACCACAGTAATCTAGTTTTGATCTACAACCCAGAGAATAGGCTTTACAGACTTAATTAAAATCCGCTAAACTAGGTTCGGCGTTTGGGTATGCTTCTTTCAGATTTTGAGTATTCCATCATACACATAAGCGGGGAAGAAAATTGTTGGGCAGACCTCCTGTCCCGGTGGGAACACAAAAATTCTTCAAGGACAAATTTGGCAGAGCAAAAACATTTACGATTAGCAACTTTATTCCATGCTCCATTAGCTGCTCACCTCGACCCCGAGTTCTCCTGGCCATCTGATGGCGATGTTAAAAGTGCTCAAGAAGAAGACATCCCCACTGTAAAGAAGCCAAAGAACTTCAGAAAAAGTCCGGGGTTTCTTAAAGTGCCATCAGGGGCATTATGGATTCCTCATGACAATGCTGTGCTACAATTGTGAATTTGGGTGGTCCCACACTGTGGTCGCGGAGGACATGGTGGATTATCTTCAACATTTTTAGCCATAAAATAGTTCGGTTTTTGGGAGACAATGGAGGCTGATATAAACAAATTTTGCTCCTCATGGTTATACTACAATGTGCTTTAACGATTGGTGGGGAACGTATACCTCGTCCCTTCGGCCACGCATTGCATACTGAAAAGCACAATGATATTCTACATTTGATTTCGTCTACATGGGGGGAAGTGTGATAGAAGAGGAATACGTATTGCTTCTCAAAGATGACGCTTCAAACTATAGCTGGTTAAAACCTACAGAAGACAGTACTGTAAGAGATTCTGTAAATGTTCTTCTAAAGTGGTTCGCTGCATTCAGTATTTTACCAATTTGGATATCAGACTAAGGAAGTCAATTCAAAAACGATCTCATAGACGCTGTAAATAAATTTTTACACACCCACCACCACTTTACAGTACCGTATACTCCAAACGCTAATGGAACCAATAAAAGTCTGGGTCATGAAGTTCTACGGTACTGTAGAGCATTTCTCTCAGAGTTTTGATTAGATACAAATCAGTGGCCTTTGATGATACCTATCATACAGTCCGTTATAAACCAAAAGCATCAAGATAGTCTAGGAAACAGCGCTCCGATCAATGTTTTCTCTGGACTTCTTTCTGATAAACCACTTCGGCTAATAATTCCTCCTGTTAAAACACAACCAAAACCGATTTCAGAAGCATGAATCCTGAAAGCAATGAATGATGAAAAATTATTAGAAACACAAGTAAAAATCCATAGAGACATTTCAGAAAGAAGGGCTAAACAACGAGATATGGCGGCCAAACGCCATAATTCAAAAGCAAATGTCCATATCACCAACGTCTGTATCGGCGATTTCGTCCTTATAGAAAAGATTCACAGCAAGGTAGGATATAAACGAAAAGTAAAAGGGCAAGGTCCGCAGCATATGGCATGGGTAGAATCCGAATTGATTTCTGAATGCCAAGACCTCCTGGACGAAAGTTTTTCGCAGGTACATGAAAACCTCATCAAGTTCTATACCGAATCTGAATTACACAGAAACGTTTCGAATCTATCGATCATAACTACATATACTAAAACGTTGTTACTAAGATTTTGGACTTGCGATATAACAGATCCCGAAAAGAATATGAGGTGCAGGTAAAATTGTGGCGATTCCTAGACGAAGACTCTACTTGGGAATCTATTTCAACTTTTCATCAGGACACATCAGGAATGTTACAAACCTTTCTAGCCTCGCACACGGACCAGAAACTTGTTACTCATCCAAAACACTCCTTGTTTAGTTACGGAGAAAGAGGAGTGTAGCATAGCTGGACGTAATGCTTACCGTACATTGTATGAAAACGGTATTGCTAAAGCACAATGCTTAAAGTATCGTTGTGTCAAAATGGTATTCCTTGAACGAAATGCTTGCAGTACATTTGTATGCACACCTAGACTTACACAATTTATATACATTAACATAATGCAAATCACAGTCATCTGTATTTTATTTCGAGGCCGTACTAAAAACCAAGAGTAAAAACACAATAAACATACCTCCAGATATCATTCGGCACTTATTACCATACCCAAAAAAAGCGCACCCAACCATCCTAATCACCCAGGACAAAAGGGCGTTTTAGACAGCACCGGAAATAAGAAGAACAAGACGAGTTAAAGAGTCTCTTGTACGGTCGCAGTGGTTTTAATATCGGCAGGGTACATGAGACTAAAACGTTAAGAAGAGCACATCATGAAAGATGAAGGCTATGATGATGGACTAGTTGTAGTTTAATAGAATGAGAGCGGGGACATGACTATATTCCAGAGCTATGAAACCATCCTCTTTTCTGACCTTGTGTACAAGTTGTCTATTATCATACTGGAAAGGAACAAGAGAATCACGGTTAATTTTGAAAAAAGTTGTATAGTTGTTGGTGTCCGTAATAATGTTTCAACCACCTTTAATGGAGCTAAAGTTCTGTAAAATTCCATAATTTCAGACGTGTAGCCATTAAATGATATAACAGGAGAACCCTTGATGGAATATATGAAGGGAGGTTTAGTGACTATCGTCACGGCAGTGATTCTATTGGATATCCTTCTCATTAAGGAAGCTCCTGAAGTCCCACAGGACTGTACTCATTACGATTTCCAGATACCTTCAGATCCTTGGTGTTACAGTCAGCTTTGGAATCATAGAGATACAGCTCATTCGCCAGTCTAATACGATCTATCGAATCTAGTTTTTCTTCTCTCTTCTCCAATTTTGTTGTTGGATCCGATACCGCATTAAACCACTGTTGAAACGAATCTTCCAAAAATAGAAACTGACGGGTAGGATGTTAGAACCTCGATGATCTTTCTTTACTTCTATTTTCTAATGTCTACAAACTCAATTATTAAATTCTAAATCATATGCGTTTGTAAATCTGTCCAAACACCAGCATAGCACACGATGAGTAGAGTACAATCATGACAGGCCTAATAAAAACAGTAAGGCCTAATATCACAGCCACTACAATGCATATACGGTACTAATTGTTAGTATTTTATATGACAATGTAATCACTTACTAATTAGTAAGTTCTCAGACACAAGAAGAACATTTATTTCTTTGTACACACAGTTTATTCGTCATACGTCAAAGCCTGATTATGGGAATATTGACAGAGAAGAAATCCTACAAGATCAGACATTCCAACACACCCTCTTGATTTTGATATGAAACGGTTTATTCAACACCGAAAGAAAATTTGAACTACTCGAATGGTACACGGTACCGTATTTTCGTCAGTATATCAGTGGTCATTTTGTCAGCAGGGCAGTACTTAGTACTGAATCATAGTATTCCTATTATTCTCTTGTTCACGTATATATTTGAGACAAATTATTGTCGTAGTAGTAGTAGTAGTAGTAGTAGTAGTAGTAGTAGTAGTAGTAGTAGTAGTAGTAGAACCGATATCAGTACCATTTCCATGTGAATTAATGTTAGAATTGGACATTTTTCGACGTGAAGATAATGCTCAATGATGACAAGAAGGAGGTAAAGCAGAAGAAATCATCATTCCATTTCGTTTCTGATGTTGTTGTAATGATCAAGAATAATGACCATTACAAGTAATGGATGATGAGGTATTACCACCGCTAGTTTTGTTAGATGATGAATGGATTCCGAAGGAACGTGGTGGTTGTGGAGGAAGAGGAGGTGGTGGTGGTGGTGAAGGTGTTGTCATTGATGGCAAAATTGACATCATATAAGATAGAGAGGTGTGCGGTTTAAGAGGAAATGGATGACGAGCAACCTCATGTTTCCACCAGAAGTACCACCCACGGCCGCAGAGGCCGTGGTGCTGCCCATATCCCCTCGAATGGGCTTCCCTTAACAGTGGCGGTCGGAATTGCGTCGTTCTCGCGCGCAAGCGAGAGTTTTTTTAGAAAGAGAGAGAGAGAAAAAGAGAAAATCAGACAGAAAGGGAGAGAGTGAGAAATATGTTCAAAACTGTTGATGATTCAGAAAAATTACAAAAATTGAAAAATGTGTAACAGTACAAATTTGATCGTGAACGAACGGTTGCAGAATGAATGTGTCTTCTGCTTCTGTTTTTGTTTTTTTCACTGACAGGATAAAATTTAAAGATAAAAAATTTAATGATACAACTGACTTCCTGAAGGAGGGAGAGAAAAACGATATAAAGAGACAACAATGGGGAAGTAAGTCAGAAGAATTGGGTAGAATGGGTTTGGGGTGAATAGCCGATTAATGGGATGAAGCTTGAAATGCAGAAAAAAAATCAAAAGCGGAAAAGCGGAGGGAATGCTTTTTTGGAATGATGAGTGTTTCGTAGAAATACCAGGGAAGAAGAAGAAGAAACGAAGAGAGGAAGGAAATTCAAAAGAGCAGTTGGCTTGTGAATCGACGAGCATTAGAAAAAGTAAAGAAATAACGTACTGGTAATGATAGTGCAGTGATGGAAGAAGCGGGGTGAGAGAAGAAGCGATTTTTGTAGTTTACCCGTTCCATTTTTAAAAATTATTGTATTAATTATTATTGGTGTCCTACAGTAATTGTGAACTATACCAAATGAAAGCATTAAATTATTTCTATAAATATAAGTTTTATATAAGTTTTATAAAATTTCTATAATTTTTCATTTATAATTTTTTACAACAGGCAGATTACAAAAATTCTTCTGTAATTAAAATGATAATAGTAAAACGAAATAATATTTCGTTTTACAAACAGTCGACCAACTTCTGCATCAAATCAAACCTAAGTCATCACTTAATTCATATTTTACTTTTATGAAATACATTATGTTTACAAACAATTTTCTGACATGCTGATCAACCTTTTGTCTTCAGCGTGGTTGAAACTAAGTGGAGAAAGACGCACGACCTTCCGTCGTTCAACAGCAGGTCGTAGAGCTGAAGACGACTTTCTAGAAGAACCTGCTGCTGCAAACATTATGAATGAACATATCGTGCAACCGCCGGTGAATCAATTTGGGCGGATGAATGTAGCAGACGGCAGCAGATTTGAAAATAAGTTTTGTTTTTTTGAGATGGGAACGTTTAAGGTTTATGGAGGTTATATAGATGAATCCTTATAAATTTTGGAGATTTATTCGTTGTTTTATAAGTTCTGTTGTCATTTTATAATCAATCTGTCTATTTCTTAGATTTAAGTAAAGTGGTCGCACTGTAATATATATATATATATTCACAGTCATTTTGGTGAAGGAGCGAATGAAAAGGGTAAAAACCACCATACGGGGGGTACAAAACATTTTTTTTTATGACAAGCTGTGTTTATACCAAAAACTCAATTTCTATGTTCCAATGAAAACTTATCAAACATTTACATTTACAAATTTTACAGTAAAACGTCTGGAGGATGTTCGGATTTTTTTCCCTTTTTTTTTTCCATTTTTTGTAAAGATTTATAGATTAGATTAAAATAATGTAATCCTGCATGAAATTCGTGATTCTCACAAGGCATAAGTGAATTATTGAGTTTTTTGGTTGATTTGAAATATATAAGCAGCGTTAAATGAAATTGGTGTTGTTGATGCAAAAGACAAGTATAAAATAAAGAAACGTAAATAATGTTGAAATAATAAATAATAATAATAATAATACTAGTAAAATCTATAGCTAAAAGAATTTTGAAAGTAGAGTACGATGATATATATGTATGGCAGAAGGAAAAGAGAGCAAGAAAATCAAGTCAAGTTTTAACATATCTTGAACAGTAACAAGAAAGGCGACGAATTTTAGAATGACAGATAGGTATAAGAGCAGCAATAGCAAGTACAATACCCAATGACAGTTCATAGTTGTTAACGACATGAAATAGGAAACGTTTTTGTACAAATTGAACTAAAAACTTATTACGTTATCAAGCCGATCGTAACAATGTATATTCCTTTCAGAGAAGACGGCGTAAAAATGAAAATGCGTATCTTGAATGAATACTAATATTTATTTAATAGCACGACCACACAACCCGAAGCTATGATCACACAACAGCTCCTTTTCGTGGAATAGACCTTATTCCGTACGGTACTTTCGACAGGAAAGTCGGTCGCTAGGAGACCCTCCTCGTATCGAAGCTGCTTTACATAAATTAATTTGGATGTCATTTGGTGACATGTTTTTTTCTAGCATTACGCTTCTGGCTTTTTGTCCTGGTGGATATCTCACTGTTTTTTTCTCTAGATCTTTTGGAATTTTTTCCACCACGGCATCCACGCTTGCTATCCAACGTATTGTCCAACTCAAAAATACCTTTTTCAATACTTTCTCTACCCTCTTCGAGAACAATAGATTTCCATGATTAATCCTCCTTAAAGTTTTGGAGAGACACCCTACGTGTTCTATTGCTACAACTTCCTGCACGAGACAAGTATTCTAAACAACGGCAGAGTTCTTTATAGTCTGGAGAATAATTTTCATTGCTAAACATCCACCCATATTAATCATCTGGTACTTCGGAAGATGTGGTAAAAGGAACATCACCGGTACTGGGAGTATTAGATAACGACGATTCGGAGACGGGAGGGGAATATGGAGATGAATAATTACTTACAAGTGGAGTAGAGGGAGAAACCGAATTGATGATCGAACGAAGAAGATCATCATACGAAATGTGATACTCGCGTGCCGGGTATACATTGTTGTCAGAGTACTAGTCAATGTATTGAGAAAGAGGCATGTCACGAAATGATGCACGATTAGTTAATTCAATGCACGCCGCGGGTCGTCTGCACATTCGTAATAAAACAACTAATAGATGCACCTACTTTGTAGTTTTTTGATAAACTCGTTCAAGGTCCTTCTAGCACGACCTTTCTCATCACCGAAAAGCAGAAGGTATTGTGTATGTTCTAATTCAGTAGATTCCATTGCGCAAATGAGCTTTTTGTTTGTTAATAATGATACATCGGTTTAGGTACGTCAACTCCCTCCGATTCCTCTAATGGATGCAACGAAGACCCTTCCAAACAAATGTCATGAAATGTAGTTTTCCGGCACCATGACGTATCTCTTGCTCCACATGGGAAAGTCTTATACAATTTTTTGAATGATTCTTCCATATCTTCTGTTTTCTTTTTCTGAAACCTATCAGTTCCGATCTTTGGTATCGATGCTGACATTGTTGTATATCCAAGACAACTAAAGAAGACATCATTTGCTAGTTTCTTCCTCATTGTTACAGCCTGCCTGCACAAAATGTCAAAGCGACGAATAATGCTAGAGTTCTGAGATGTCCATTGGAACACACTCCGTTTTAGATCTACCGATGGCATTACTTCCATACTATTACGAAGAATATGAACAGAACTTTTGACAACAAAGTTTGAAATTGCTTCTGGTTTTGAGGTATATAGAGTTACTTTTCTAGATTCATCTATTGGACACAATGAGAAATGAAGGGACTTTACAACATAACCTCCTTCTCCTCTTACCGTTGTAACAGGCATTGGACATCCTGTTCCATATATTTCCATATTGTCTTGGAGAACTGTTTGTCGAAACTCTTTCAACTTTATACATCTTCCTCTCCGGTCTCTCTGCTTGATTTCTTCTAGAAAGACATGATTTGGACCCCATTCTAGTTCAGAGAACGAATGTTCACCACTTGATTTACAGAATTCATTGCTGAACTCGTGTGCGTACTTCGACATGTTGTCATTTTCGTATTTCAAGTTACTAGTGATACTATCAACTGTAATTCTATCACCATTTCCCAAAACTGGCCACAAAACCTGCAGTGCAGTAAAATGATAATTTCGGAATAAGGTACATTTTATTGATTCAGTACAAAAACATTTTGGAATTCTTTTTTACATGTCAAAAAATTAATATTTTTTTCGGCCACTCAAAACTTTTTCGAAACATTTCGGAAATGAAAGATACAGACGTATCTGTCATGGAGAGAGGATAGTAGGGGCTTGGCCAGTATATCTTCATGGTTCTGAGTTGAGGGTATATGTTGGACATATGTGCGGTGTTGCAAGTGTGATTCATGGAGGTGATGCGAATGAATAACTGTGTGCTTTCTGCGCTTTTTTACCTGGCAGATGCGGTATCTACTTGAAAGGGAACCGCGTCTGTGTTTTTGGAAATGAAATTCTCATTGCAAATGGCGCAGTTGGGGCAAATACACACATACACTATACAGTTCGTCGTTTGGAATGTAAAGGCAGTGTATATTTGAGCAATCCACAGTATCTGTAGATGTTTTGTATGACACATTCGTGGCCCCGCATAATTTGTAGATTATTTCTATGGGATATTCATGGCACATACAGTATTTGTAGATTATTTGTATGACATATTGCCTTTCTCTACACAATGTGTAGATTACATGTATGACACATTCATAACTCCTTCACTATTTTTAGATTATTTGTATGACACATTCAAAAACACTTTCATGTTGTGTAGGTTTTTCGTAGTTTTCCGTCCCCAATAATGGCGACAGGTGGATATCTGGTGGGGTGACACGGCACCAAAAAGTACAATGGTTGAATAATATATGTAGTGTACATTCATAGTGAACTGTGTTAAACGGAATAAATTGCAATATAAATCTCCGTACGAACTGGAAACGTTTGAATTGACACGTAGGTGTCATCTAAAGAATCTACGATTCCCTAATGGAAACTGAATGGGGACATTAATCCGAACTGCGACATTCGCAGTTGGGATGAATGTAGTCATTATAAAATCTACTTTTCATGGAAGATAAATTGAATGTGACATCCAAAGGACATCCGGGATGTGCAGTTAAAATGGCCATATACTACGATAATTTATCAATAACATATGAGAAATGTGGGTATGTATATTGCGTATATCACTGGGATGCGGTTCTTACGGGCATGTAATTATAAAATAATGAATATATGATATAGTATATTATTTAGCATATAATATATATGTTATATAATATGTCCCATATATCCTTATCGCATTGTTTGTGATAAAATATATGGGACATATAATATGACAGACATTATATATACTATATAATATGCATGTCATATAGGTCATTTATTTTATTAAGGTAAACGGGAAAATGCATGAAAGTAAGGGTGAAAAATATGATATGAAACAAACTAGAAAAAACTAAAATTCAAAAACCGAAATAAAAAAACAATTTATCATTACTTGTATATATATATATATATATACCTAGAATCATGAAACAAGACCAAAAAAAGTTGGTATTGTGGAAATAGGATTGGTGAATTTGAAGTATGGACGACGATAAAAAACAAAACAGAACACAGAACAAACTACAGAAAGAAAATGTCTGTATCTGTCTGTTCATGGCCACCTCGGTGTGGAAATGCAAGAAAGGGAGAAAAGAAGGAAAGTAAAGAAGGAAACATTATTAGAAATATGAAATAATAAATTTGATGTATACGTATAGATAATAATTAAAAATATACATACCGAATAATGCAATGCGATTAGACAGTCTAGTTGCGAAAAAAGAAAGTAGTCGTTAGAAATCTGTTGAGAAAGATAGTATGTGAATTTGTTATTGTGAATATATAATGATGAATATAGTTATGACTGTTTGTAGAAAAAAGAAATGCGAGCAGACCAAATTTCCACATTTTGGTGAAACCCCAAACTGCCCTACCGAAGTATGAATACGTCGGGGTGTGCGTTATTGTTATGTCTTCGGCAAGGTTGCCCAGGGCCCCAACAAAAATTGGCACTTTGACTGAAAACTTTGCGAAGAGTTGAAAAGATGAAAAGAAGGAAGAGATACAGAAGGAAGGAGAGAAGAGTTGACAAAACGGCACACTCTGTGAATGGTACTGTTTATAAAAATGACTTGGACGGTCCATTGCGTGAGCATTTTAAATTAATTTTGAAGGAGCACTAAGTTGATGCCTTTTTTTTCTATTATTGTTGAAAAATAATTAATCAAAACTTTGATAGGACCATTTTATGACATCTAATACGAACGTTTGAAGAAAATGAATATGTATTATGTATTAATTTTCTTCAAATGGTCCTAGACTTATTTCAAATTAATATTATTTTGAAATCTATGACATCTGGAATGCCATGAAAGATATGAGTATGAAACAGAAATAGGTGCCTATTACTGTCGGATATAATTTTACATGCAATGCACATGTAACGGTGGAATGTAGTATATAATTTCTGAAATTTGATAATTCCGTTGATACAGAATATAGGTCTGATATGTAGTTATACACTGGTATAAAATATAAATACGCAACCAATAAAAAATAGACTCGGGACATCAACGGAACGTTTCATTTCTCGTCGTCAATCTTCGTCGGAAAAAAATGACAAACAACAGGTCACGGCCTGAATTTTATCGACTTAATAGTACAGTTATTAGAACGTGAAAACGTCCGAAACAACGAGGGCTAAACTCGTTTAAACCTTCAAACCCGCCATTTGATCGGATAATGTCGTACCCCTACTATCATTTATCCCGAACAAGTGGCGACCAAGATAGTGCATCCACTGGTGACTTACACAGACTTCTCAAAAGCCTGTAGATAACCATGAAGGAACACTGGTTCTCGGGAGACGACAATAATCGCTTTTGAATTCCTCTCGCGAATGGTTGAAGAATGTAACATTCTCGGACTGACCAAGGCTAGAGATTACGTGGCCCTACCCCAGACCCTTACAGGGTAGGCCACGAAACAATTTCCATCAAGAAGGAACAAAGCTCGCTCCGGAGGTGCCACTTGTCTGCCAGAAGCCTTCCAATCTCCATTACGGACTACGTTACACCTACAACCATACGTGAGGCTGTGAACACATTACGCGGAACGCGGCAGTTAATTAATGAATAC
>JAULBU010053783.1:0-12446 GCA_032358235.1 Odonthalia washingtoniensis | reverse complement strand
TGTATGCACAGAGTTCAGAAATACCCTTCGAGCTACTGGTAATTTCATGTTTCACCATGAAGGGAGATAATCGCAGGCCATCTAGCCGTGCTTGGGCTTCTCGTTTCCTATATGCTCTGTCGTTTCCGTCTATCATTCTTCTTGTAACTTGCAGAAAGTTCATCTAGTCGGTGACGTTGTTGGAATAGTAGGTTGCGATGGGTTCTTTTAGTATGATGCAGAATAATAATGATTTTTAAGTTTCGTTGAGAGATATTTGGTTCGTGAATCTGTTGTAGTCGCGTCGTAAATTTGTGATTCTCTCGTCCAAATTACTACAGAACTACCGGTCTTTGAAATAGGAATTGATAGACTGCGCTATCTGTCCATTATTCATCCTGGGTGTATCTGTGGTGGCCGGGTGATACGAATCGGTCTCGTTATCGCTCGTTGGGGGAGTCTGTTCTTCACTCAGGTTGCTCATTTTCTGGGGAGACTATCGTACACCATGTGAATGAAACCGTTCATCATGCTCTTGCTCCCGCAGTGTAGTTTTCAAAGGACGTTCTGGCATTATGTAGGTGATGACTTGTGTGGAGGTCTTGGATCAGGTGGAAATTAAGTTGGCAGTTCCAATGTAGTGTCGGGGACATTGAGTTCGGATCCTGATTGCCTTGGTTCAGAGTAATGTCGCCCTGCAGTGTAGCTATTTGTGGAGGGACCGCTTCCTCAATTGTTTCTGCCTGAGTATTTTGTGCGAAAGGTGAGTTGGGATCCTGCGATTGCGGAGGGGGCGTATTATTCGGTTGTGCTCTTCTTTGAGAATAGATTGTGGAGCGACGCTTTCTGAATGTGTCGATTCTGTTATGGAGGGAAAATTCACTCCTCTCCGTTACGCATGCCAACCATAAATGGAGTAAAAGCGCATTTTTATTTGCCTCATCTCCTTCGAGATCAATGGATTGAACAGTGGCAATTGAAGCGTTTGGCATATCATAAAGGTCTGCAATATTCTTAAGGATCGCAACTGTGGCCGCCAGTGGCATTTTAAAATACTTAGCGCTGGATAGCTCCTAGTCATCATTGAGAGTGTACTATATATCACCAAGGATTCCGGCGCACTTCTCTGGAAGAGGGTATGAAGTTGTTCCCAGTACAGGATACTCCGCTGGGAAGGATTTTGCCGAATCTTTGAGATCTTGTGCAAGAGGTGTTGTTTCTCGTATAGCATTCAAACTCCTCATGCATCTCTTGTATCTTGTTATGTCTTCGTGCCGAAATAGGCTGGGGTTTCTGGTGGTGTCGGTATCCGTGTCGGTGTCGGAGTAATCCCGTTTTCTTCCATCGGCTGAGTGCGTATATGATGATTTTTTGCTTGATCCGTTGATGTTTTTGGTTGGCGGAGTTGCTTATCGTTTGAAGGTGATGTCACATTGAGGAAGCTGATGGATGTTGAGTTTTTTCGTTGTTTTGATGATGATTATGAGGGAGGATGGAACTGAGCTATTTTGATTTAATATAAAGTTTTTTGTTTTTGATGATGATAATGGTTTTTTTGGAGTTTCGGTCTACCATGTATCGAACTCGGATTTTTGAAGTATACACGGAGTCGCGAAAGGCCCCGTACTTGAAGATGTACAATCAGCGTGAGGTCTTAGTACAGTGACTCTAATCTGAGGCTACTGTATCGCTGTATTAAAATGGGTACAGTAGCTTATGATTAGTTGAATGGGACAGGTGTATCAGGGTATGCTTTAGTCGCGCAGGAGGATGAAAATATCGAGGTCAGGATAATGGGTGGATACAGGCGGACAAAAGGGAGCGAGTTTAGGTTAACTCACAACAGCAACCAAGCAGACTAGGAGGACATATTAATGAGAGTAAGAACTTTGGCTACTTTAATTGACTGGGTGACTAAACCTGGTCGTTATCAATTGTAAAATATTGTTTAGTAATTGAAAGGGAAAAAATGAATGAGGGAGAGGCGTAAGAAAGGGAAAGATACTGATGGAGTCCTTATAGTAAAATGAGAACACCAAAAGCCGAATTGCAGACAGTAGCCATTGGTGCGGTGCTTCAAGTGAAACTTGTAAAGTGCAGTTAAGGCGGGTCTACGTGGAGGGTTCCACTTCGGGAGTAAGTCTGTAATAGTTTTTCCTAGCTTGTTTGGTGGAAGTGAAGCGTGTAAAGTGAAGTTCAATCGGGTCCACGTAGGTGGTTCCACTAGGAGAGTATGTCTAAAATAGTGCTGCCTAGCTTATCTGGTAGAAGAGACTACTGTATTTCATGAAAATTAAATTTTGTAGTAAAAGAAAAGACATTCGAAAGTTGTTGGGATAGACATGTTCAATGTGTTCCGTCTTGGTTTTTCACTAGTTGACTGGATGATCATGTGAATGAATGTTGGACCAACTCAGAATCCAGGCGAAGTGAAGTTGTCGGTGAACAAGTCAGTGAACATTTGCAATGTGCATTAATCTCAACAAACATATGTGTAAATGGAAAGAGACGGAATGGCTATCTGATGCACTTGCTGAGAAACCATTTCTGATAGGAAGTTGTCACCATTAGCTCCTATGGACTCGAATACCGATTTTTTCAAAGACTTCAATATTTCATTCCCCTTCCTTTTGAAACGTGTTGTTATGCGCTTGGAAATCGGGTCGTCATGGAACCTCAATTTTGTAGATAGTTCTTGAAGCTGAAATTCCTATATTTGAAGTTTTCTTTAAAAGATGAACCGGAGAAACTGCCAATAAATGAAAACAGTAGAAATCGAGTGAATTCATAATCAAGGGCTGATTTTTCCCGGTAGAACATTTTTTAGTAGAGGTTGAAGGTGACATGTTGTGTTGTTGCTCAGTTTTTTGTTGAAAAAGAAGTTTAAAACTGTTGGGGAATGGGATGTAGAAAATTGGAATTGATTGCAAAGACCTTGTGGGAGATGTTGGTGGAGAAGAATATATGGAGTGTGAAATTGTTGTTGAAATGATCAAGTTGCATGGCGTTGCTTTTAATTTGACGTGCTGTGTGTAGATGTTTATTCTGATATGATGTTTTTGAAGAAAGTGTTGCTGCAAAGGTATGATCACAATTGTTGGAGGTCGTATTATTCGAGTAGAGGTATAATCGTCGATGTTGATGGTGGGATGATAGAAACAAACGTGAAGAAAGTAATGTAACGGTAGTAGTACAGCGATGTTATGTCTGGGAAAGTTATATAATGTTGTGCTCTGGTATATATTGGAGAAAAATAAGTATTTAATTTTCGGCACGGCGTCGGGAGGGGCCTGTTTGTACAACTGGAACAAACGAAGAAAAATGTAAAAATTTGCCTCCATATGGAGGAAACTTTTTAATTTTTTGTCGTAAAAAATCAATTATTTCATTTCCTGCAATTTTTCGGACTCCATATGAAGGAAATGATTTTGCAGGAAACTAAATATTAAATTTTTTGCAACAAAAAGTAAATTAATTTTTTGCAATTTTTGGTCTTCCATAAGGAGAAAATGTTTTTACAGGAAAATAAATTAATAATTGATTTTTTGCAACAACAAATCAATTATTTTAATTTCCTCCAAAATTCAGGCCTCCATATCGAGCAAAATATTTAGAAAATATTTTTGAGTAATGTTTGCCCCGCAAATTTATGTTGCAACATACCACGGATGAGTACAACACAACCGTACACGGTAGAAGTATTGTGTCCTTACAAAAGCTCCGTCTGGCTAAGAAAGTCATCCAACAGTTCTGTTAATGATAACAAAGACGACAAACGGCTAAGCGAATTCATACAACTCAAGCGAAGTCATACGAAAAAAAACATTGTCAAATCACAATATTTTGTGTTGTATAGATTACGATCAACATTACGAGATTCTTCTTCACAACCAGCCCCCATCATCTGACTTTAATATTTCTAAACATCAATATATCCTCCTTCACAACTAGACGTCGTCAGCTTACTTCAATATTTATCCACTACAACATAATACTTCTATAATCAACTATGTTTTCATCTCCTGGATCTGAACAGGGAAAGTGTCTCATGCAACACTAGATTCAGGCAATAGGTGAAGAAATATACCACGAGCTGATTCTTGGAGAGGAAAACGGTGCCGATGCAGCGGCAAGGGGTATAGTTCTACATGTTTCTGCTGAGTTGTACTGTCTAGATGATGATTTCGTTGGCGTGGTAAATTCATCCAGAGGGTGTCGTTGAATTGCTTGTTTCGATATGAGTGCAATCATTGTTGGTACAGCAAAAGTGAGGGCTTAAAATGAAACTAACTCGGGGATTATTGCGTACTGGGCCACGGCTGCACTGGATGACATATTGGACAGAGTGAAAAAATTCGATGTGCAAATCAAGGCCATGCATAAGGAACTGGAATATCCGTATTATGAAAGCAATGAAAGAGGTACCAACTCAGCCATCCTCCGTGATTTGGAATCAGATGATGGTGGTGATTACTGGGATTTTCAAGTGATGAAGGTTATCGCAATCCAACGCGCGAACAGGTACGGTAATGAAGAGACAGATAGTGGAATGTCTGTTACGCTTACTGACTTTCGTCTTAGTACTTGATTGACTATCGAATTATGGATTCAAATCAGTCAAGTCAGAAACGTCAAGAACCCTTTGAGGGGTTTGAATACCGAGTATCGTGATGTATTCGTTACTTTCTTTGAAGAAGAGCGGTCTCAAGTTGGTTTCAGAATTATTTCAGTGACTTTTGAATATGAAGATATTGACGGCAAGTATACCGGTATCTCGCGATTATCCAGCCAAAAAACAAAAAGAATTATAGTGAAGGCCGAAAAGTCATTTGTTATTGTGGACTATAGACATAGCCTGTCCACACTGCAAATTCCTTGAGTAATGGTAAGTTCCAAAACAAATTGGGCATGAGATCTTATTTGTATTGCTCTTTTCGTACGGAAGGATAAGTCGACCATGAAACCGTGGAAAGTTATAAACCTCAGCAGGTCTCGAAACATATCATCGTCGAAGACAAAAATTACATTTAGTTCATTTCCCTCATGACCAGTTTCATACAATATGCCGAGACTTTTACCAAACAATAAATGATACCGTTTGAAGAAGCAAGGACAGTGGATATTTGGAGGGACATAGAAAGAAAACATTTTCTTGATGCGAAAAGTACGTCAACATATGTGAAAGTCGTATAGGAAAAGGAAACTGTGTTTATTTATTTTTTTCAACAATCTATTGTTGTCCTATTTATAGACATTTGACATCTAGCTTCGTCTCACCGTGGAGTTCACTAGTGTCAATTCAATCAACATAAACTTAATACAGTAGAATAAATCAATTCAAAATACAGCCATATCTTACAGTAAATTCAGCACACTGTAAGCAATTTCTTGCATTGTAAGCATCCCACATTTTTTGCACGGCCACGGTCTCCCGCCTTCGGCGGTGTTGGCCTCCCAACATTACGTTCCTCTCCACGTTGGCGCATTTCTCAACAATACGAAAGGTACGCTCATTTGAGAAAGATGGTAGTCACATTCAAATCTGTCATAGCAAGGATAAAGACTATATCGTAGTTTGGAACAGGGCAAGATTCTGGTTAAAGAGTGGTGACGTACTTGAACAGTGTAATTCTCATCAACGGTACATAGGAGACTATATTCTGTCACCTGGATGCAGCTGAAGCTTATTTTGGAAGCCCAGAAAAGAGAAAATCAGATGAAAATGCTATCGGCTTGGTAATAATTTCTCAACTTGTATTTAGATATTGTCGGAAGCCATTGTGGGCGGTGAGTGTGATTTGCCATAAGAAGAAGTTTCTACGAAATGCAGCAACAAATGGACTTTGTCATCTCAGAGACATGAACTAGGAATCAATCCATTCATACAACCTTTTGCAATCACATGACAAGTTTTGAGTATGGTGCTGGAAATAGGCCTGAAAAACTCGTTACCCGTGTACCTGCTCCCTATGACATACTTCTCAAGAAAATAAGACAATGCCTTTTCAAAGAAAACAATGATGGCTGGAACGGAGGAAAATACACAAGAGGGATGGGTGTCCATGGAATTCTTCCAGCACATACGAAAAGCAAGGAAAGGAAACAACGTTAAATTGTTGATCTACAGAGTATTAATGAGAAGGAACATCGAGCCAAAAAACAGAAGGAAAAGGCAAAGGCAAAGAATCACATGTTGTCTTACATGGAAGAAGACGCGCCAGCGATTGAGGCATCGGCAAGTGGTGAAAGGTCAACATTAACGAAACGAAACGTTTTATCTGCTAAGTAAACATTGACAAAACGACTAAATATCATGGTGAGGACCTTACCACGGTCTAACATAGCAAATGACATCTACCCTTACGATAATAAACCACCTCGAAATTTTATGCCACTGGGATGTAGTGCTATGTAGGATATACTAAACAAGAGATGTAGAGATGTAGTGATCATTGAAGAAATGCTACAAAACCGAAGATAGAATGTAACAGATGATGCCTTGGGTGGAGTTTCGAGGAAGAGTGAAAGTCTGGAAACACGTGCGAGAAAAATCAAGATTGACAGGACGGACGGAGAAGGCAAGTAAGTAGTGGATGTCGAAACTTTAAATGATACTTAGACCCTGTTGACTGTTGAAGTTGGAACTAATCCCAGATTCTCATCTTTCGCATGTATTTTTCACGTATGATAATTACTAGCATTGATATATATCGCTTGGATGTGGGGAGCCTACATGCAAGCAGAACATATGGAAGTTAGTACAGATGATACAGAATCGGAGAAATGGTTACATGCAAGAAGAAATGTTGAAGGAAGCTGTGTACTTGCTTACTTCTGCAGGAAGAAACAGCAATTTGGTAGTGATGTGTCCTGCATTTTGTAGAGTATATCTGATCCTTTTGACAGAGATGGCAGTTCGAGAAAGACCTATATAGAAGCGTTTGAGGAAAATGCTGAATTTTCTTAAAAGACAATTGGTGAACGCTTTAATGAAATCTAAACATGATTTCCAGGCGAAGAGGCGGTGAATGAGGAAAGTAATAGAAATAATTGAAGTCGTAATATGAACCTTGGTAATTCTGTAAATTACGAACATTTCAGAAACAATGTATTGGACGTTACTCCAGTACAAGGAGTCTACTTGAAAATCAAAAGGAAACTCACCATGACTATGTATGGATAGCGAAACGCCGCGCTACATTGGACTTATGTATTGGATCGTTGTACCCTTTGATGAATTTTGAAGGCAATTTTGAATGGCTGACAAAACTTCCAAGCGGCGGGGGCCGCTTCCTGATCACTGGAAAGGATTGTCCGCCACAACATAGTCACAGTGTCGTTGAAGTCAGGAAGAGTGATTCCACCGGTTACTTCACAATTACAACTGCAAATTATGGTTTATCTCTATGAATAGGTTCTGGGTCCAATCGTTATGTCTATTTCAGTCAGGAGGAACAGGACAGAATTTCAAGTTGATAGGAAATGCATGAAATTGAAATCACTCACAGTATCTTTTCATTGAAAATGGTTACGTTCAGCATGCAGGAGCAGCATGGAATGGAACAAGAGCACTGAGATATCATATGTATATTACCCCGGACGGTAGCAATTTGAAAGATGCTATTTCATACACATATGGAATCAGTTTTCGCAGGAAGGGTCAACGGCTATCTGCCCACACATCGCAGAGTTCAACCAGTCCCTAGATTCGTGGTCATAGCTACGGAGAACCCGATGCAATCAATGATGGTGGTGACGATGAAAGACAAAATATGTATGATTGGGGAATGGCAGAAGATGTAGAGCCACCGTTAGGTTGACAATTGCTCTCCTTGAATTAATTTGTCTTTGTTTACCTTTCAGTTCTAAGTTTATTTCTACATGTATGCTAAAGTAAAATGTACGATTGTTCTCAGAAACGGTTCTATTTAATTTTGTATATGTTCCTGTATTTTCTTTCCGATGTCATGTATTTAATACAACCTGTCATCTTACTTAGAAATTCCCGACAACAGAAAATAAGTAAAAATGTTTCCTCCATATGAAGACCAAAAAATTGCAGAAAACTAAAAAAATTATTTGTTGTTGCAAAAATTTAAAAATTTAATTTCCTGCAAATCATTTTCCTCCATATGGAGGCCGAAAAATTGTAGAAAATTAAATAATTGATTTTATACAACAGGAAATTAATTATATCATTTCCTGCACTTTTTCGGACTCCCTATGGATGAAAATATTTACATATTTTGAATTAGAACATGATTATGTTTCTTTTGACTACCAACAGTGACAGAATGGACTAATGGTTCTGCCATTAAAGTCTAAAAAATATCCGTAAATATGTTTGTCTCTTTTAACAAATTCTTCTACCTTATTCTAATTATTCAAAGAACGTGATATCGACCAATATCGATCTGGATGCGGAATTCCAAAATAATCGTAATGAAAAATTCTTCTGCCACACAAAGTATTACACATACTCGACATACGTTTGGGCCAATTACAAACCACATTCCACGTCATGCAAATACAATAGGAAGAAGAGATTGCACATTATGCGACATGCAACAAATGGAAACGGTTATTAGCAGCACACGGACAAATCCAATGCCCATAACGAAGGATCTGACGTGGAAAGAGTGTACAGATATGAGCCCGACTGTGCACTTACTGATGATCAAAGTCCCTTCGAGCCTTCGGAACAGGTGACTGATGTTCAAGTTACAGCGAATCATTTGGAAATCTTATCAGAAGAAATTTGAATTGACGCTGTACGTAAGGTAAATAAGATGCTCTTATCAGATACAGTTAGTGCAGATGTTTTCGTAACCACATAAATGATTGGAATAAATGCATGTCAATTGTGGACAGAACAGTGGATCGGGGTTTAATTGATGACGGTTTTCAAAAAATGGACGTACCATACAACACTGCGTTACACGACAATAAAAAATCTTTCCTATACAAAAAACCCCATTGATGTGTTATGTATACAAATCAATGTCGCTAGTACCACAGATGTTAAATGTAGACCTTGTTTCGACGGGGTTCACCGTGTCTATATCTCACATCTTTTGCATTCCGAATTCTTTGCACTGTTGTATATGTCCATAAGAAACCATATAATGAGAAATAACAAGCATTCAATTGAGTGGAATAAAAGCAGAGACACGTCGCAGAAGTCTTTCGTTGGAATTTTACAGATATATACCGATAAAACAGCAACAACTTTAAAGTCGCAATTCTTAGTTGGTTATCCCATACATGTCACATTTTTGAATATGTTCGTACAATTCAGACGATTTATGATATACTATGGTTATACTTTAGTTGTATTTCTTCTTGTTGGCTTACAAGTATCACAGTCAGAGAATGTCATATAGGACTACTGTGACAATAATGACACAGACAGTGATGAAATTATTGCGATTGACGATCACGTCTCACTGACCTCTTCAGTGCGGGTCGAAATGATAAAATAGTTTCTTTTCATGAAGAACTGACAAAGGTTCTTTCGCCATTAATTGAAACTTCCATGGAATGTTTTTCGGTATGTATATACAACAAGATGAAATGGAATTGCTTCCCTGTCACTGTGTCATACTGCTGTGTCATTCCAGAAAGAAAAGACATGTCTGTAGATCTACATAACTTTGACACCACACGACCATGCGTGAGATGCTTTGGAACTTCAACCAATTTCAAGACAAGTCCAATATCTGCATTATCGCCTCCCAGAACCGTTCACTATGTACGAAGTAGAAGGGATGCAGTTACCGATTTTTTGAAATCAGTAAATACAACGTCGTCAACAGTATAGAAGAATAGTTTACAAAGGGAAGAACAACAAATTCTGCAGGACATTTTTGTTGCACCAATGGTCCCATTCCTGGGGAAGCTGTAAAAGAGACATCCGCACCTACTTTGTCCAGGTGCGTTATCAATTTTTACGTATGAACCTTTGCATAACCTTTATCCCGGTAACTTCTAAACCAATCAAAACATTTTCATGACATATCTGCCAAGTCAATTCTTCACAATGAAACTCATGAACAAATGGAATAACGGAAAACAATTTCAGACACAAAGCGTGGCGTTGTTACGGGTTTGTAATTAATTTGATTCTGCAATAGAAAACCAATTTTAGTCATCCGGTTTCCATTTTGACTTCTCAACAAAGGAGAAGTCCCAATAGCTGAATAGTTTCTTCCTAAGTAATTAAATTCAAGGAATGTTGGAAGGGGAAGATTATAAATGTTTAGATATGGTTTTCACTTTCGTGGCAGCATATATCGATAGAGTCACTGGTTACCAGTATGATTCTCCTTTCACAAACATTTGCACAAATTACACAAGATTAGTGAAAGATTTACTATTCGACAATAATTCCCTTGACTAGTTACAGGAATCGATAGCTAAAATCGGAGTGAGAATTTCTATTTTAAAATTGCAATACATAGAAAGATTTCAGAAACATTGCGTATAGGAATCCAACCATTGAAGTTCCATTTACTAGACCATGTGGTAGAAGACCTCTCTAGGTTTGGAAGTCTAAATATTATTGATACCTCTTCTTATGAGCACTTCAATACATTCTTCAAACAGTCATATCGGTCTACTTCCAAAAGGATGGGAACAAAAATGGATGAAACAGTAAAACATTTGGGACCAACAATTTCAACTAAACGCCAAAGCTCAACACATGCTGCGTTTATAAAACCGCATTCCATCCGGATTCCTGTACCACATTCGACAGAGACGACTACTATAGCTAAAGGTAAAATACAGCTATCACCATATCTCGTCCAGGACGGTATTTCTGTTTCGTTACAACAGGTTAATGCCACAAGATAAATAATAGCACTGTGTAACGAATCCACAACACAAATGAACACTCCAATATTGAAAACATTATCATGTACCAGTCTAAAATTCTTCACTGATCTCCTTCAGACGTACTTTCAAAACCACGGTATTTCGCTTGCAAACTCAGAGATTTACCTCATATTTGTCAAGTCAGGGTACATAGTTGGCCGATATCTTCCAACGTTGCAACAAAATGTAAGTTCTAGACATACTTTAAATTACAGACCTCCTCCCCCACATCGTCGTAAAAGGCAACGCTTATTTGCAACAACACAGTTCGGTCCGAGCAAGAAGAAAAGTAATAGCTTCGTCCTTATAAAGGACGGTGACGAAAGTAGTACCGTTTACTATATAGCTAAGGTCCTCCTTCTATTCCATACGAAACAATACCGTACTATGGACAAAAAGAATTTGGCTTTCGTACAATACATGGAATTAACTCAGGCTCTGGACAATATGGATAAAGTTCTGAACTTCATATGTCTTTGATACGCAACATATTATGAGGTTTACCGCACAAGACATGGCATAGACACAAGTTCTGTGGAAAATATTTCAGAAACAGGATAGTGGTACGATGTCATTGATTTCGATACCATATATTCATCTGTACATGTATTGCGGTCAAATTTCGGAATTGATTCGTTCAGTGAACAGTTACCGTTGCCGAAGAAACTATTCACCATTAATCGTTTTTACAGGGCAAGGGATTCGTTCAGATCTCTACATACTGATACTGACCAGGATGACTAAGATAATTACCCCATGTAACATGGTCTTATACATTATTTTAGTTCACATTTCATGTTCTGTCATTCAAAATATTCAGCCCTGTTTCCATTAACTTCATGACCTCCTCTACCTTCAAATAAAGTACATCATGCTGGTCCTCTGTTGTACGGCTTTCCAAGCTTATCAATACGTTTTTAGTTAGACGCTATTTCTGCGATAAAGTAGTAATAAATAATTTTGCACTTCGTTCCGATGTACTGTCGAAACCAGGTTGATTGTACAGATATAAAACAATTCTTTGGACTTGTCGTGGTAACAATTTTTATAGCGTCACGTTCCATTTCTCTGAACATACTTTCTTCCTCTCCCTCTACACATTCCGGTATTTCCAACTTTTCAGGGACCCATTAGTCTACATAAATTCTTATTTTCCGAATTAACTGTTCCGTCGCCAGTTTTTCATACTTTGAAAACATTTTGTTGAATTATTTCTGACGACATACGCCACGATATCCCTTTACAATTAGTAGTTAACACAGCTCCAAATAGACACATCGACACGAGGAATACTCATTACAGTCTCTTCCATAATGACCCCTTCTTCTTCATCCGGGATATATCCAATGAAATCATGCAATACCGCAGGATCAATCATGTTTCTAAACAGATTCAACATTTCTTCATCGTCGTCAGGTCAGTCAACATAACGTTTAACAAAACTGCTGCATTCCCGTAATTGAGTATCTGAAAGGTCCGTAGCACGCCACAATGACATGTCTAACACAAACTTTCTAATGGATGTTTTTCTTTACGACAGAAATTTCTGCCTCCCTTCGTTCCGTTGCGCTGGATTCCTTCAAATTGAATCG
>JAULBU010053772.1:0-12447 GCA_032358235.1 Odonthalia washingtoniensis | reverse complement strand
TCTAGTAAGGTAGGGAGTCACGAAAACTCACCCAAGTCTGGAATGGTTCGTCATACCACAAGGTCCAGTATATTGAAGAAGTCCTTCGCTATTTCCGTAGCAAATGGATGGAAAAGTTTCAGGAAATGCCACCAACAAAATAATTGCAATAATTTTTGACGATGAATATGATGCGGAACTATTCAGGTTGCAGAAGGACCCCTAAGTGCTTGCATGGAAACAAGTAAAGAATTTATCAATAGGTGTCGCGAAGGGAAATGACGAGACAATTGGGAGACTGCCCCTATTAAATTCTTTGGAGTGAATAATTATTATGATATACTTCAATAAAATATATGTTTCTATTAAAGTTATCACCGCGTATAGGAACATGTTACAGACGTATAAATGTAGAATTTTACCATTAAAATCAATTATGTTGTTTTTGTTCGACTTGTATACTTTTTATGTCCTTCATTTTATTTATAGTTTCCAAGTGCATTGACATTTAGTCAATGCCCAGAATTTCAATCTGCAGTTTGACGTATTTCTAGCGACAGTACTGCCGGACGACGGCAATGTACAAATCAGTTGTAATACTCTACTCTAGTAAAATGCACAAAGATTATACACGTATTTTGTGCCACTGGTATTCTAGATACATGTCATAACCATTTACTAAGTATATTGTAAAAATATCAATAGGCTATTGAGATTTTTACCGGATCATAGGCAGATGTCTACAAAAAATGTGTTTAATGGAGATACCACGGCACGGTTTCGAACCGTGCCGGAGTGAGTCACCAACAATATTGAACATGCTTCCTGTCAATATTGCTCCAGGATGTTTACCAGAGAATCTATCTTGAAATTATTGTATTCTAAAACCCAGCTAGAATTAAGAAAAGGACCAACAATTTACTTTTAATTTTTGGCAACATAAAAATGCCAAAAATTAAAAAGTTAAATTTTTTCAATTCCAGATGGAATTTTTGAATACACAAAATTGTGATATTATTGAAGTAATCTGCTACATTGTTAATATTGATTTATTTCCATATTCTTCTCTATTACAGATGAATATGCAGAATTAAATCAATAATAATATTATGCATTGGTACATGTAGACCGTCCCGAATAATATATATAGTTTCTGATGAATTCATTACTTCATTTTTCCATGAACCACACATCCAAAAGTGATACTTAGAAAAAAAAAGAAAATATGTAATATTTCAAATTGAAGAACCATTCACTGGTTGCATTGTTCGTCTCTACCCTTTAGTTTATAGTAAGGTATGATGTTTGAACATATATTTCATTAGAACGTATTACCTTTACACATGTATGCTTTTTATAACATCACTTGATGTTCATATCAAAATAGGGCTTACAGAGTTGCCTTGGCGATGCAGGCATTTCTGGAAAAAGGAAGACATATTCAATATGAAGTAGGTGTACAACATACAACTAGGTAGTATATCGATGTTAGGGCGTAAATAAGTATCATAATTTAGTAAACGTACCAACTTTTCAATGTACAAATCGAAGTTGTACGAAATTCTCCACAGCCGAGATTAATATGAAAAGACATAAGCGATATTGTATGTACTAGGTAACACGTAATCAAACAAAATGCAGAGGGAAATATTTGCATGTAGGGAAATTTTAATCGAATATCTATAGATAGAGGTACAATTAGTTATGGTGAAGGTACATCAGTGCCCAATATACAGGACAGTTTGGATGGCTTATGTGAAATGAATATTCTACAAGAATTTGTCGAGTCAATTCAAGAAGATGGGTTCACATAAAAAGAATAGAACCCGATCAACAACAATATTAGATGATTTCAGTACTATGTCTGAGAAATTTCCATTGTTCATAGATGTTATTGGTGTGAAACGTGGTCCCATGTTTTTCTCTTTGTTTTGTGATGATAGTTTTGACATGATCTTTTTCCGTGAAAAACTGTCTACACTAAATTTGTACCGAGAAATGTGCAGCAATCACATCGACACGCATTTGAAAGACGAAGGGTTCACCAAAGTGGAAATTACAAGTACAGATAATTCGGAAATTGGACAGTCTTACATTTATTTGAATAAAGCTTTTCATGAAATACGCCATCGTATTAGCTTATCTTCCGAGCATGATGTAACATTTTGTCCATTAAAACTTATTAGTAACAGGATTCCGCAGCCAATGGAAACAAAACCGACACAAGTTCAATATAACAGAGTGAGGGAAGGTATATGCGGACCGAGCGATATAACCTTTTATGGAATGACAATAGAACAGGTAGAACCAAGGATGGTAACTATTTTGTAACGGCAATAAGAAACAAAGAACTATACGGCGCGGTAAAATTAGTTCCTAAAATGGGGAAAATCCCTTGTCAATTGGACCATTAACGAGAATAAAAGACACGAAGGTAACCTTCAAAGGAGATGACTATATCATACATTCAGGAAACTCAGTTGTAGCAAAAGAACAAAAGGGGGCCGAAAACCTGTACCCCACTACAGATCAATAGCCGTCCATCAATGTGATGGAGACCGATCACATAAAAACGAGAAATGAAAGTGAACATGAATCGAGTGATTCAGAAACAGACAGTGATGATGACCGCGACGAAGTCCATCCGATGAGACAATGGCATAGGCGCCTCGGACACATGTCAGAAAGTGGTATACGTCACTTAAAACGAACCGGACATATATAAATGTCCAAGAAGGAAATAGGGAAACAATTAAACTGTGTCGTGTGCGCACAGAGTAAGGAGCACTTCCGATCTTACAGAAAACGGAAGAAAAATTCAAAAGTCAGAACTCGAGAACGAGGGGAGCTATTCTACTCAGACACTTGCGGCCCCTTCTTGATTACCGGGGAAAATGGTGAACTCTACTTTCAAACGTTTATAGACGACTACTCTCGAATGACTGCAACATTCGTCATGAACGCAAAACCACAGACAATTCAAATCAGTAAAAGATATAAATAATTCATGGAAAACATGGGATGCGTGATACAAATGCTCCGGACAGATCAAGGAACCGAATACTCTTCGAGAGAAATCCAGGATTTCATCAACCAAAACGGGATTGCGCATGCGACAACGAAACGCGCGGCACATGCTCAAATACAAGTTGCTGAAAGAATGAACCGTACGCTCGTCGAGATGGCGAGGTCAATGATGATCGCCAGTAGCTTGAAAAGGCGGTGGTGGGGATACGCTGTATTGTATGCTACAACAATCAGGAAAAGTTGCACTACAAGCAAATTCTCAAACAAGGAAACAACATACGGGCGTTCCTTTTCAAAAGAAGCTGAACTAGAAGTGTTTCGAATGTTTGGCTGTACTGCTCTAATCTACATATCCCTGCAAAGCAGGAGTAAGTTGGATGTCACAGCCGAAATGTGCTTTCTGGTCAGAATGGCGGAAGGACTGCTCTGATACAAGGTATACTGCTACGAAACCAAGTAGATCGTGCATGTGAGGGACGTTCATTTTATAGAAGAACATGATGACAAGTTGTTCATCAATGAAAACAATGGCGTTTTGGCAGGTGGATGTGGGGGTGGCCACACCAATTACGGGAGCATCACAAAGCCGACACCAATTGCTGAAAGAGACTGAGCACCAACTACTGTACAAGCTAAAATGAAAAACGTGGAACGAAAACCTACAGTAGAAACATCAACTGAAACTGGGAAAAACAGGGTGACAGTTCAGGTGGAGAAAAATTGAAGAAACGACGTAGTCGACCACTCAGCTCCAAAAACAAAACTAGCACAAAAGCAAACGTTGGGGGAGCAAGCGACGCAATGAAACAACAGGATCTGATGGAGGTAACACCAGTCCAAAAATTAGGAGACTCACGTCCCCAAGAAAATTTGAACCAAATTTGTGACAAAGAAGGAGTGAAGGTGGATTCGGCGCCGCATGCGGCAATAACCATCAAAGACATGGAAACGCCGAAAACTTTCAAACAAGAAATGTCGTCTGAACATGCCGATATGTGGATGACGGCATGCACAACGTAACTTGACGCAATGACAAATTTAAAAGATTACGAAGTGGTGAAAACGCCGCAAACATAAAAACACATAGAAACAAGGTGAATTTTCAGAGTAAAGGAGGAAAAGAACGGTAATGTTGTCAAGTATAAAGTGAGGTGGGTGGTAAAGGGATATATTCAATCCAAAAGGCTTGGATTACGACCTCACATATGCGCCCGTTTAGAGATTATCTACTTTACGAGTTCTACTTCTGCTAGCGGTTAAACTGAATTTTAAAATCCACCAGATGAACATTCACACGGCATTATTGAATGCAGTGCTGGATGACGTAGTTTATGTCAAAACGCCACCATGGTCCGAGAAACTGATCCCACGGTGGAAATCACTAAAACTGCTAAAAGCGCTCTTTGTACTCAAATAGGCGCCAAGAATTTGGAACCAATTTCTAGACGGGTTCTTACAAGAAAGGCGGGCATGAACCTGAGCGAGGCTGACAGAGATGCTCATACACCAGAACGAAAAACAGTGAATTGTAACTTGTCATATTAGTATAAGTAGATGATATGCTGATAATGGCAACGGACCCAGATACCCTGGAAAAAGCCAAAAACGTGTTGCAGGAAAAGTTAAAGATGTCGGACTTGGGGGTTGTTAAATGGTTTCTAGGTATGAACATTTCGCACATTGCATATATATTCCAGAGTCAGTATCATACAGCATAATATATCCATCTTTTGCATGTCATGTATCTGTATCCCCATTCATATATTTTAAGGCCACATACTTGTGGTGTCTTCTGAGAGATTTCGAGGACACCACACCATTTTGTTGAGAGCATACATGTGAAAGATCGCTTACGTCCACATTTAATTTTTAAATCCCTTAATTTTTTAATTGCTTTATTTTCGGATTGTGTAATTTTATCATTATTTTTTGTCATATGCTTACTTGATTTTATATTAAAAAAATAATATTGGAAGTATGCAGATCAATATGGTGTATCTGTCCAGGGTGAACGAATGGATATGAAAACAAAAAGTTTCGATATATATATATTATATAACATGATAATATGATTTATACGTATTGGATGCGTTTCTTGGTCGTTGCTTATGGTGATTCTCATTCTTCTTTTACTACATAGTTTATACATCCTTTTACTCTTACTTATTCCATACAAATTGTAATAGCTCCATCTCCATCACGTTTTTTATTATTTCATTTCTCTGTTATTTTTCTTTTCTCATATTTCTATCAAATTGTTCAATTTGATATCACATGATATCGCAAATAATGCAAATATTAATATCGTGTATACCATAATTGGTATACATGTATTGCAATGTATATTGCTATTATTCTATATATCATTCCCATATTCCATCATATAATTCCTATATATAACAGATGTATACGTCAGAAAATGCAATAATCATCCACTTTCCCATTCATTTAATGAATGTAAAATGGATGAACCATTGACGATTTCATACGGCATCTGAATGAATTAGTGTATGTACATACACTCAAACATTCAACACCATAATGTACAATTCAATGTGACCTCCATTACAAACTACATTTTTCGCAGTATTATATGAAGTATTGTGGTAAAACATGATTGCTTAATCGAATAACAATGTTCTGGTAATATGAGATCAATATTGCATGCTGTTGACTATTTTCATTGCAATTCTATAGTGCACTGTACTTTTAAATATGAATGGTATTGATATTTAAAACCCGAAAATATATTATGTCTAAATGATTCATGGCCCCATCAAGACATTCTTGAATGATCATATTTATTTAATAAAGAAATTGAAGAATCTTCTAGTTTACCTGTAATTATTTGAGTAGTATCAAATTCGAAGCATTTTCTAAAGCTTTATCTATTCAATTTTCTTCTATATGGTTCAACCATCCTCTAGCCATTACTGAAGCACCTTCATTTAAAAATAGTTTCGAATATTAATTCACAATATTAATATTATCATTTGAAAGTATAAAACATGATAAAAATTAAAAAGATTGCACAAACATTACATGATAATACAAAAATACTGCGTCTTTTAATTTAAGATGTAGACATTGCGGTATTAGTTTAACTGGTTAGAAACATGCGTCAAAAAATTCTAAAGACACAGGTCATACTAAATTCGATGAAAGTTAAGAATTAAAGTTTTTGAACAATGGCACACCAATTCTGATGATCGAAATATGTCTTTGTCATTTGTATTGAAGGTCTTTCCGATAATTATTCGTCCAACCCCCTTACGATAAACATGATAACATAGTTTGTGTACTTGATGCCAATCATCTAAAAAAGTTTCTATGAACCATCATTGCCAGATGATGTTTCACCAGCTTGAATATTTGGAAAATGTTTGTTAATAAAACGATTCATGACAAGTTCATCACGCACTAAAACAGCCACATCAACTAAAAGAATTTGAATTAATACAGCCTTTCTATAACGTGATAAAGCTCCTTCTAATCTACTAGCTTCTTTAGGATAAATAGTTTGTGTTGTACTAGGTTCATTATGAAAAACATCACGACGACGTAATCTCATTTCTATTTTTCATGTTCTATTATATTCCATACACGATATGTCATGATATTATAAACATTCTCCACATCTTCTTCGTTTGGGTTACCTACCAATTCTTCTAATTGTTTTATATTTGGATCAAGTTCATTATAAAAATTTGCTCCGAAAATATACAATATTCATACCTTCAGGAATATCCAATTTCTGTTTACGATTCTTTCCTACTTTATCCCTCTTCATACCATTTCCACCTCATTTCTTCGTTTTAACTCCTTTGTGTTTTGAAGATGGAGGTACGCGATGATTACATTTCTTAGTCTTTTTCGACTAAGATGATATTGTCGATGTCGGCGTAGTCGGAGTAGGAAGTAATGGACATAATGAAGATTATTGATTTATGTCAGGGGAAGAGTTGAAGTGTGTGTTCAAAACATACTTCCAGCTGCCCTACCGTGATAAATTTTCTTCTGTATTGACTGCGGCAAGTAATGGTGACGAAAGTCCGCTGAACGATTAGTATTGAATTCAGTGTTGTAGTAAAGCAGAAGTACATGGTGCTACTTTGAGTTTCTTTCTTGCTTTAGTTAGAGGAGCTTGGGATTTTGATTCGTGAAATTCTTGTTGTATAGGAGACTCTGGTCGGTTCTTTTGTGAAGGCATACCCTAATTGAACGTTGGGTCTAGGTTTTGTTATTGTTACGGCTGTAGACTCTGTAAATATGATTCTACATGCACCTGGTCATGACTATTGTCAGAGTTCATGATGGAATTGGAGGGGAATCAAATTATGGCCGCGTATGTATCTAGAACTAGTACGAATAGGATGAATGGGCAGGTGAGTAAAGTGGGTTGGAATAGGACAGTAGCACCGAGTTAATATAGCAAATGATGGTAGAGAAGGGAACGATTATATAACTACCGAATGCAGCAGATGATATAAAAGATAAGATGCGGCGTTCACAACTGTACGAAAGTTGATGACTATGAGACCGAGCGACTGCACGCGGTAGGTATCAATGATCTAAAATATTTTAGTATTGTCCAAAGTAAAGTAAAAAGGAGAGAGAGAAGAGAAAGGAATGGTGCTAATGGTATTCTTATAGAGAAGAAGAATGCCGAAAACGGATTCAAGACAGAAGATCCCTTTTCGTTGTAAGTGAAATGTAAGCTATGACACGTGTTCTGATGTAGTATGTAGGTAGGGTACACCTGATGTTACTTACTGTAGGGTATCGGGGAAGATAATAGTAGCCTTGATTGTACACGTGTCTCTGCCGTAATAAGCGGTGTGTGGTCCACAAATGGTGTTTGTAATGATATTTTAGAGAAAGGATCGGATGTCTTTTAGACATGATGTAATGTCTTGTTTAGACCGTCCACCCATTTGCTTGATTTGAGTACCATGATAATAACGAAAAACGATATTATTGTAAATAATAATATCCATGTTTGTAATCCATATATTATTTCCAAGATATGTTGATTGCAAAATGTTTTGGTACTTTAAGAATATCCGATATTATTAATTATTAAACGGCGATGTAAGATATATTCGGCGGAAATAACCAAAGTACGTGTGGTTAAATAATATTTAAATGTAATAATATTAATACCAGAAGTGTATTGAAAGTATTATCAAATGTGTTAATAGTATTCAGAGTAAGTGATCATAATAGCATATGTATAAATGACATTAAATGTTATAATAACCATATTAAAGTAGTAAAAAGAGCATAAGGTGTATTGATGATTATACTCAGAATGTAGGTCTAAGTTTGAATCATGAGATGAATTAAAAAAAGAAGAGATATCGGTAAGTGGAAAATCCAAATAGTTTTTCTAAGATAAAAATTAAAGATAATAAAATAAATATAATATCAAAATGATTTTATTCAAGTGGAGTGGAAGTAAATTGTATGAGTAAGATGAGGTGAAAATGAAAAATGTTAAGGTTTTGAAGAAGGGGTGTCGTAATCATGGCCTATTATTCATTGGGTAGGCCTGGGTATGTGTGTTGAGGATTGGAGATTGTACGAAGTACAGCTTGGGACATTGTTTTTGTGAGACCATCGGAAAGACTGTCTTCTGATTTGACGAGTCCAATATTAGATATACTACCAGTTTTAAAGCCTTCTCGGGCGGCTGCAGCGTCCAACCAGAGTCTCTTCTCAGAGGCGCGTGATCCTTTTGATGTAATGTCAAAGAGGGATTTGCTGTCTGAGAAGAGGTTTAGGTTGATATGACGATTTTTTAGTTGCGTTAATTCTGAGATGAGGGCGTAGGCGTAGTCGAACATGTCTGAGAAGGATATTACTTCAGCAGGCATAGTCGATATGCAAAGACGCTTTTCCTTGTATAATTTAAACATAATTGGCACTACCTGGTTGCTGTCGTACGTCAGCATCATTATATTACCAAGCTGGATTGAGAGATCGATATTGTTCACAAAAGATGTGTCGCTATATCTGATGACTTTCAGAGAAGATAAGTCCAGTTCGGGAAAGGATATGTTGATTGAGTACCTTTTGGCGTAACTAGTTGACCTATTTAGTTGAGTGATAACGTTGGGTGAGAGTTGGTATAGGTCTGTCCTGTGCCTTGGTCAAGATTCGAAATTTCCGGGAGACAGTCTTGCCTAGTATGCGACAACCAAGCGAGTCGCATAGGCATAGACAGTAATGTGGTGAAGGATGCATCTTTATTAATTGTTTCGAGTTTTCTGAGGTATGGGAGTTGAATTTGTATTATTATTTTGCCAGATGAATGCTGAAGTAGAAATCCCGAAAAGTCGCAAGGGACGATAGATGGTGGTTCAACGTCGAAACGAAGGTCGATTTTAGTTGACAGTTGATCTAATGCAGGAGTACTAGCTCTAAGTAGGTCTTCCACATAGGTTCCAGAGAGTTCAGTGAGCTTGGAGTTGACATGAAGAAAGTGGAAGGAAGTATCGGACTTTAGTCATTGCATACCAAGTTTTGCTGAGTAGAGTTTTTGCAGTGTAGGAAATCACAGGTCTCCAGATTCAGTTAAACGATAAAGGGGTTGCAAAATTTGGAGACATTGATCGGGTGAAGGATGTAGTTAGTGAATCGCTGTATCAAGAGAGAGATCGCGTGCAAGCGATATTGCAGATTGCAAGTACGCTTGTGTAACATCTGATGTCCAAACTGGGAAGCCGCAAATCGTTGCAAGGGCGAAAAGCAGACGAATTGATGATGGTTGAAGAGTAGAAAATGAGTTTAACATAAACTGTTTGAGCTTGTCTTTGTGACGGCCTACGACAAATCTAGCATTATAAAATGTTGAACCGTCTACACTGCATGGAAAAAGAAAAATTTGTAGCATTAATATATAGAATGAATTATAGACTGACCACAGCACTAAAAATGGTGCTTCGGAGCAAGAAAATGTTGCTATTTTTCTTTTCAAAATTTTCGTTAGCAGTACATTTATCGTTCCTGAGAACCGTTCTATCGTCTCAGGTTGCAAAACATTTCGGAATAATAACACTATTTTTGGTGCTATAGATTTCCTCAGATAGCAATAGATTACAATTGAAGACATTTCTCAAGACGTAAAAGAATTTCTTCCAATAGAAATAGATTTTTATTTCTAATTGGAAAGGTTTTTATTTGTTTAAAATGAATTTTCATATATATGGAATGTACGATATCAGTAATTGATACATACGATTGATCATGCCATTCGCGGCGGATATCCATCACTCCTCTTTAACAAAACATATGAGCCTTTCTAAAGGACAGATTTGTCGTGAGAAATCCTGTTACTACGTGAAAAATACGTACGGTTTTCGGTATATCGATGAAGTAAAGCAACCCGTCGTATTCCAGAAGAAAGCTTGATTATTTGGACGCATTATAGAGATATCTCCTGTAGTTGTTGAATTTTTGTATTTACATTTACATGTGGCATTCGTATTGTAGCTGCCCATAACTCGTTTGATCCAACGAATCCGAGAAATTCACATACCACAAAATATCCAATCATTCTGTCGTTATCTTCATTAACAGGACTTATGGAAGAAATAGCTGACTGGTTCAGTTCTAAACATGTACCAGGAAATTGTATTACGTGACCAATCGTCAGTTTCTGACAAGGGTATGTTCGTTTCTGAATTTCATAAGTTGTTCTTGATAGAATGGACGCATTATTGCAATGAAGGATTGTGCCACTTGTTACGAAATTAGTGGGAAAATGTTTTAACAGATCGGTGGAAATATCCATGATAGTAGGCATGTCGTTCTGAACCTTCCTCTGTCTTAGTCATATCCTTCCAGTTCCAACTGCTATTGTATTATACTTTGCACGATTGAAGAGGTGGGACCGTAGTGGCTCCTCGAATAGATCATCAAGACAAGGTTTGAATGATGTCAAGAACTAGTTATGGTCTTTTATTGACTAATCCAATTTCGATGCTTCTTGTTCTAGTAAAAGTATGGAATGGTTACGAAGAGCCGCCTTGCGTTCTTCCTCAATTGAAGAGGAAAGAAGATCAAAGCTTTGCACAACCCTTCTCTGCCAATCGGCACAAAGAGCATGGAAGACCACCGTGATATGTTTTTCAGGATGTGTATAGCCGTTTAGACCCGCCTTAAATATCTGATGAACCACTTTTAAAGGCATCTCCGCGAAGTTCCTTACATGTGCGAAGATAGGTATGCTGTGATGAACAAGTTCAAGAATGCGATGAAGGTTTGGTCGATCCATATTATTACCAAGTTCTCCATCCAATACTACTAAATCATCGATTGATGAATATAGTTGTTTTATGACATCAATTAATTTTATTGCATTCCGCTGAATTCCTGAAATTCCCGCCAAGTTTAACGCACATTCACCATCAATCTAGAACCTTCGCCACCAGTATAACTTGGAAATGACGGACTGAAAATCTGGAAGGATAGCAATATACAGCAATTCCCGTGGTGATTGGGAAATAAATAGCTCTGATATTGGTGCAGTTACGAGAATGACGGAAAAGACATGTGTCATTGACATAGAATGTAGTTTCTTGGAAGACACATTGTAAACCTTTTTTTGTTGTGGAAGTCCGTTTTCAACTAGATTTGAACATATAAAAGAGTCAACTTGTTTCCGTAATACATTAGATTGGAAAAAGTGAAAGAAGATATCCAGGGCACCTCTGGTCAATCCCATAATCTGGAGCCACGGCCATTGCTGTGTAAGGGTCAAACTTGTTGGACATTACTGTTACTTGATCGATTGTTTTTGGTATTATTGAAGCTTTATCAAGCAGTTCAAAGTAGAGTTAGAAAAGTGGCACTTGCTTTGATAAGGAGACATATCCTGCACGCATACCAATCGGTTGTCCATCTGATTCAGATATGCCATTCTGACGAAGTTTAATTGATAGTTCAGCTGTCCTGACATATCCTAGACGGTTAAAATGTATAGAAGATGTATGATAAAACAATGATCCCGTTTCATTCTTCCTTTTTCTGAAACTGCAAGCTGTGAAAGGTGCATCAGAAGAATGGGATCGGACATCGAGTAATGGACGAGGTGCTGGGTACTCTGTAACCGCACCGATGGGATCCAGAAAAATTTTGATTCGATTTCCGAAAGGGTTGTCACCAAAATACCTATTACACATGGACGAACAATATCTGGCACTATGTATGATAGTACTTTAACCGTGCTGCATCCGGTTGGTGTCAGAGAGATGATTCTTGCTGATGTTGCACTTGATCTAGAAATAGGTGGAAGTTCAAGAGGAAGTATGTAGCAGCCACCATTGGATCCCTGGATATATAAAGTCGATGCTGGATTGAAGTCATCATGATACATTGGAAAGGGGTATCTGATGTATTTTGTCCCATCCAATAAGATTCCAGATCTGGGTACGACTT
>JAULBU010053761.1:0-12451 GCA_032358235.1 Odonthalia washingtoniensis | reverse complement strand
GAGCTGTTAGAGAACTGTAGGGACTATGATGTTGCTAAATTCCTGTTTCAAGAAGTTCTTTCATCGCAGTAGGCAGTCGTCCCCCTCTACATACGTTATTTCCAAAGATCCACGATGTACCGTTGTTTGGGAGAATTAGTCCGATTGTTGGCCCTCCAAGAAGTCGTCTAGAGCTATCGTGGTTGAAAGAGCGTCCAAAGACCAATTAGCAGCATTTTTGATGGTGTCCACCAATTTCAAGTGTTAATCGAGGCTCCAAAGACTCAGAGCGTCCACCATGTCCAAGTCGATAGCGTCTAGTTCCAGGTCGGATGTTTTGGAGTTCGCGATATTTTTAGTGGGCAGAGCGCCGGATTTCGCCTTGCCGCTGGGGGTATGCGTAACCCCGATGGGTGTCGAGAATGCCTCTTTAAACCCCTGCCGGCATGTCACCACCTGAATGCCATATTCAAAAGTGGGGATGTCATCTTCGAAGGGAGACTGTTAGTCATCACCCGTCGTGCGTGGGACGAGAAGGCGCGATATTACGTCCGGGACTTGTTGTACTCCCCGTAGCCATTGTACTATTTGAAAATCGTATGGCGCCAGGCGCTGGTACCATCAGGCCATCCGGTCATTCGGGTCCTTGATGGATACCATCCATCGCAGGGCGTTGTCGTCGGAACTCACAGTGAAGGATTGATCGTAGATGTAACTCCAAAGTGTTTTTATCCTCCCTACTACGTAAATTCATTCGTGGTCCGTAGTGGGGTAGTTTCGCTCCCCCTTCTTCAAAGCACGAGACCAGTAGCCGATAGTGGCCTAGGACGACAGTTTTCCGTCTTCCTGTTGTTCGAGAACAACGGAACCGAGTTGATATGCGAAAGCATCGTTGTCAATGATAAAGGGTCGATCCAAGCGTGGGAGAGATAGAAATTTTGGAGAGATCAACGCCTCTTTCATGGCGTTGAACACACCCACGTGGGTGTCGTACCGGAGCCCTGATCTATGTCGACCTCTTTGGTGAACATGTCATGGAGGGGTGTGCCATCTTGGCAAACTTATGGATCAATCTGTGATAAAAATTGTATGCTGCGAGGAATGATCACAGTTGCGTAATATCCTGGAGGAAGACAACGTCTCGAACCCACGGGTGGCATCTTGCGCGATCGCCAGTTTCATACGCAAGATAACTTGGACGAGTTATTTCAATTTATGCTGAAAGAACTCGCATTTGCGCAGCTCCAGCCAGATTCCAGCGGGATCCAAGGAGGCTGAGAACGACGTTCACGTGTTGTACGCGCTCCCCTATGGTTGGAGAGAAGATGATCACGTCCTCAAATAAACTATAGTTTAGGCTATAGGCACGTTTTCCATCGTGTGCGGATCAGGATAATATACATCGCTCGAAAATGAATGAGCAACTCTGTTATGACAAGCTACTTAGTTATTTCACTATTTTCTAATATCTTTAACAGTCCGAGGAGTGAGAAATGTCTTGACGCAACCTCGGGGAAGCAGTAATGCCTCAACCTTGCTCGGGGGAATCAATAGTTGTTCGACCTCTCCGTCTAGTGAACTCTAAACACGGCACTTTCAATCCTTACGTACAGTAGGGAAAATGGCTTACTGCGTACGCCACGACAATATCTTCAAATGCCAAACGGGTCTGGGTTGGGAAGTTAGAGACGAGGATCTTGGAGGGTTCTTGTCGTAGTACCTCATGCGTCTCATTGGCCACGCGCAGTCCAGTTTGCGTGATCAGGGAATCTTGTTCTCGCTGTAAATCGTACCATAGACGGCCGTAGCCACACGGACGTATGCTTGTGACATGGCAGTAATTTTGAGGTGTTGGAATAACCGGATGCGGTTCCGCGTTAGGGGAAGTGGGTCACATATTGGAATGGGATCCCCCTCCCCTATTTCCTAGGGCTCGGTTGACAATTTATTTCGACCGGGGATGGTGATTATCCGTCTAGTTAGTTCAATACTTCACGCTAAGAAGCGTATGGTCCGTACAAATTATAATAGTAACATGGTTCCTATAAGCACATCGCATGCCAAGCTGGGTGCGACGTAGAAGTGGGAGACATACGTCGAAATTCCCATTCGGAGGCAAAAGAAGGGCGCCCTGTAGGAGTAAATCGTTTCCATTGGCGTCCCTAAGTGTGATGAGTCGTGATTAGGGGATCTAAATCGCCCGTCGTGTGGGGGACAGTGCCTAACATTTTACGGTGTTGTAAGTCAAGCCAGTATCCAGGACGCCGCGAGTTTGGAGCATCGTCGTGAGCTCCATAGCAATCGATGCAGAGACCAAGTAAAAGCAGGATGGCAACCAATATGTGCAACTCCTTCTTGTTCGGTGGCTAAGAAAGGATAGGTTGGTACTGTTCGTTTCGGATTACGACTGTCCCACCCGTGAAGTAGAGGTTTAGCCAACCGCCATGCTTAGCGATTCTAGATCGTAGTGAGCGACAGAATGGAGAATAATTCTGGGACCGTCGTTGATAACAGCCGGAACGATGTCCTGTTCTACGAGAGACAGAAAGGGCCGGCGCCCCCCTGAGCATTACGGGGTATGATCTTTTCTAAAAGAAGGAGGAGGAAAGGAAAAAATCTGATGTGGGAAAGGCGCTGTTTCGTTCATCAACGTCCGGTGTCGCATGCATGCTTCATTCGGGAAAAGACTGGGCGAAGTTTCGGGGTAGAAGACATTGGTAGGTCAGCTACTTCCTGGCGTCGTTTCCTCTTTCTCTGTATCGCCATCTGGAAATGAGGCGGATTCCGTTATAAGATCCGGTATAAAAAGTATGGGACTTAACTATCGTCCCGGGTGTTCCGACGTCCTCTGCGAGATTATTTACAATTGAAACCGCAGGTTACCGTACCGTTTTTATTTGTAGGCAGTTTCATCCCGATGTCGGGAGACGTTCCCGCCCTGTGGGAAGAGAGTTTTTTGAACCAATGGCATACTCGGGAGTTCGCCGCGATTTGATGATGGTAGCAGCAATAGGCGAAGAATTTGCGCTGTTACTCCGTCAAGCTTGCACACATGATTTCCCAATGTCTAGACTCTCGGCATGTCCAACAGTTGAGCGTTTAATAATGTAACTGGATGGCCGAAAACGCCAACTCGATCTTGTTTTCCGTCAGTTTGGTCGCAGCGACGTGCTCACGCCCCATGTGGTTTTGGGACAGATCAAACGCTTTTAAGATTTTCTGGGTCACCTGCGCTGAATCGGATTCGGCTTTTTGGCTGGATGTTTCAAAAAAGACGGTTTCCAGTAGCGAGGAGACGTCTAATAGATGATCTTCCAGTAGTGCTGGGATATGGTTTCGGAGTGTCAGTGGGGACGGAGCAGCATTAGCAACCACTGTGGTGGCGTCCAAGAACGACTTCGGTCATGGTTGGAGAAGGATGCTGGATACCAAAGGAGATGATGCTTCCCCGTCATCTTGGGAATAAAAATAATGGCGGTGCGGCCCGTCTTGTTCTGTGAGCAGCAGCCGATGGCGTGTCGAGGGGCGAGGATTTATGCACCAAGCCTGGTTCGGCGTGCTACTCAATGGCGACGGCATTGACGCCTCATCGCTAGTCCAGTCGTTTTATCACCTGGAAACACTGTGCCGTGGACGGCGCCAGCTGGGACAGGTGGGATTGGAGTAGTAAACTAGTCGAGTGTTCGAAACTAAAGACGAAGTTGTTGATGAGCTCCGTTGGAGGTATCACGTGGCAGTATCGAGCGGTCCCCTCTCACAATCATGCAGCCTATGTATTGTCCTACTAATTCGTGCAGTGCTTCGTGTCACTCATGACGCAGTTCTCGGCACGAAGCGTTTCATCGGTGATAAATCATTTCATCAGGACATGTACGACAGAGGGCTAATATGCGTGGAGGGGCTCAGACTGGACAGATCTATGGAGCATACTGGCCGGACGTATGAGTCGTACAAGGCCCTAGCTTGGTCATAGAAAGAAGAGCAGAGGGTGTTCACTGTGGCACCCTCATTCATGTAGTAGACGTTAAACATCTCGGAAAGATCAGAGAGGAATGCGAACACGAGCATGCCTTCGGGACCGGAGATTATTTTGGTGGAAGGAAAACAAGCATCGATTGTTCGTTTTAAGGCATGAAAGTGTTTTAATTCTTTTTCTGTCGTGACGGAAGCCGTGTTTTCGAGCCAATACGTTCAGTCGTTGACGAGGGTAGGAAAGACGTCTACCATGATTTTCAACGGTGCAAGACCTGTCGTATAGCTGCCGCAGTACGGAGGCAGCAAATCAACTTCTCCATTATCGGTAAATGCAGCGGACGTATCGACCTTCGTGATGACTTCATGCAATTTGGTTGATGATGAATACATCAGTCTCATGTTGTGTCACAAATTGGCCACACTAATACTACACACATCTTTCACTGGAACCAGACTACTCGAAATTGGCTGAAACCTCATTGACACGTGTATACCATACACGTGTCATACATAGTGACAACATGGACTTCTGGCATTTATTCAGCTGATGACGATCTTATTTTTCTATAAGAACGTCCATCGCACTTTTCTCTTCCCTATCTCTTTTTCCCTTCTCACTTCTCAACCTATAATTATTAAACTCAACGCTTTTAATTATTTCCGACGAGGTGTAGTCACCCAGTCAAGAAGTCTACAAGGGGGTATTTTTACTCGCTCACGCTTGTTCCAAGTATCACAATCGCTGTAGTCAGTTAACCTGTGAGCACTCATCTCGCTTGTCCCGACCTTCACTATTCTATCAAATTCATGGCACTCCTTAATTGCATAAAATGTCCTCACATTCCCTACAGTATGTAATCTCGTACCTTACCTCGTTATTCACGCCACCCCTTAACCGCATATTGCGTACTCTACTACTACCTGTCGCTGATTTCCTTCATCAAGTACAATACGGTTCTCGCTACGTGTATACATCGAAAATGCGTATTTGATACACAATTACTTGAACAACAAAAAAAACAAAATAACTAACAAACAAGTAACGTTTCTATTTTTCATTTTCCCGTCGTAAATGCTATAAATCATTTTCTCTCATTGATAATTCGTTATTTCACTTTATCCACTATTGCCATCTCAACTTTTGCGTTAAGAACAATCGCCCAAAAGTCTCAAATTTCTAAAACCCAAAACTTCAACATCAAACATACTCAACCTCGTCCATTTTTCAACATCTTGGTTTTCAAGGCAGGATGCAAAGCACTGGCGAATCTCCAACCCATACACGGATATCAAGAGCACCAGCAATGACTTCCAATTTTTCGGCTGGAACGATCACTATTTACAAGCGATGCGTCCGACGTGCAGATGCCATCAGAGTCACAACAGATTTTGGAACAGGAATCAGAAGGATCTCTCGTTCGTTTTTGGCAGATTACCCAATTCTTGAGAACGTCACTGTATTTCTGCCTATTTTCAGATAATAATTACTAGACGCACTGCGATTTGGGCTCCCATCGTAAGATGAATTCTTCAACAAAACATACTTTCGCATGCCCCAAGCACCAATTGCTCTTTTACGTGACATAGCACAGCTTTATAGTCTCCACGAGTCATCCCATCTCATCGTACCGAATGTGGATCTCTTGGAAGAATATCTCAACAGCAGCACCGTGAAGCTACACTTATGGCTCGCATGCATCTTTGAAAGCGATGAGCTAGCAATGACGACTATTTTCATTTATGCAACAAGCAACGAATCTTTGTCTATTATCCATCTCTTTGCCTAACTATTACACAGAGTTCTGATACTGAGAAAAAACACAACAAAAAAATGCATCCACAGCAGATCCCCAATTGCTACCATAGCTACGCAAAAATAACAAACCAAGTCCTCTGGGAACCAAACACTAAAACACCATGTTTTCATCTACTCGGACTCAGAGAAACTGATCCTCCACACCCAGCCACACAGAACCAACCAAAACTCTCATTCAAGGACGATGAAACATCATCAATGGAAGATCACTACAAGAATGGGTTGCCAAAAATGAACGCTGGTCAAATTTCACAGGCCATAAGCGGACATTTCAAGGACAAGTTATTTAGTGGATAAATCATTTATAATGCTATCTGCCAGTACTGTCACTTCACCAACCTTTTATCCTTGGATGATCGTAATAAGGCTATGTTTTCAGCAACATACTCAAAGAGCCTGTAAGTACATACTACTCCATAAATTTCAATAAGATTACGGACTTTAATCAAGTTACAAAGATAATAATTAATGGATATCACTCTGCAAATAGAGAGAATGATGTAAAATCTCGTCTAGACAACCTCCGACTATCATTCTTCATGGTGGAAATCGACATTGACGATGACAGAATTGGTCTGGCCAAATTATGCTATTATATAGACGAGCTCAGTTCACAATGTATCTCACTGTGTATGGAGAACACTTAAAACCTGAAAATCCTCAGTACTGGAGTTCCTACCTATACCTGGGCTGCCATACTCCGATGGAATGAACTTAAGGGAGACTTAACATATCAATGTTTCAAAACGTCGCTTTACCACCAAATACCTTTAAAAAAAGAAACCAACAATCTATCAGAAAGTGATAATAATAATAATTCTTCTTCTTCTTCAACTCATTATGGCTAGTACCGTAAAAAACCAAATAGACTTTTCAACAACAGAGCTTTCAACAACAGCAATTAAAGACACAATAAAGATCAATACAACTGAACATCAAAATACGACATCGCCAACAACAACAAGACTTCGCCATCATCAAGATATAAACCAGCCCGAAACCTACAAGTCCGCTCCCATTGCTTCCGAAGCGGATTTACTCCATGTTACCCTTCTCATAGATGCTCTTCACGTCCAATAAAGAGCTATGTCGGCAGAAGACTCAAGAATTGAGAACAGTCTGTATACGTATTGGCCGATATGGTCAATGAATAAGAACTTGAAGCAATAAACACCACAATCGCTGCTGACTTCCAATATGAAGAAAATCATGTCACCGATGATGAATCATAGAACTTAAACACCCACCTTCTTTCACTATGTGATGACAATAATCCTGTTGAAAATGAAGAAACGGAAGAAATCAACAACTACCTAGACAGCCACAGAATAACAACTCACATCGTAAATACACTGTCTTCTGATGCTTCATTCAATCCGACAGCCATATCACCCTATCCAATGAACCCGTTCCCAATTGGGCAACTTCACATAACTATCATGAACGATGGGGAATCCATCATAAATTGTAAGAACGTAGACATATCAGTCAATTTAGAAAAAGGAATTCCTTTCCCCCTGCCTTCTCCAAAGACTCCGGTGCCCTACGAAGTGTGAATTGAAAGTATATATTATTATTAATCCACAAACAATGGAAATCTCCAGCCGATCAACTAAATAAATCTCACTTCTCCTTCAGATTCTGAAACAAGTTTTATACGTCTATTGGTACTACACATTTTGTATTATAGACTCCGCCAACAACTGCTAACATTATCGTTGAACTTAACGTAGTCGAGGTGACTATTTCCGCTCTCATAGGACTTGATGTCCTGGATGGGAATCTCCTCATGATTGACAAAGTCAATAACAATCTGGCTCGAGGAATGGAAATGCGCCATGACGGACGAGTTTACTATTTGAAAGACTGGTTTCTCCCGCTGTTTAGATCTTCATAATCTCATCTTTTTTCGCCAATGCAACCCTTCGACTCAATTTCGATCAATTTCAATAAAGGAGAACTACACAGCCTACATCAGCAATTTTTCCATGCATCTCCTCAAACGTTATTCAGACTACTTAAAATAACACACTCTTTCGATGCAGATTCCGAGACGCTGCGCATACTTGAAGACATATCATCTAAATTGAACCATTGCCAAAGAATATCATCCCCTTCTCTCCGCTTTAGAGTATCTTTTTGCAGCGAATCATCAAGATTCAACGAAATAATACACCTAGATGTTTTCTACATAACGCTAAAAATACTAAATATACAATCCTTTACGTCATAGACGAAGGAACTCACTTTAGATCTGCAGTCAAGGTAAAAAACATGAAAAATGTCACGATTTAGATTTCCTTGATCAAATGCTGGACCTCGATCCACATGGGTCTACCAAACAGAATTATCGTACATCAAGGATCCAGCTTTGAAGATTCATTCATAAGACTCACTGCGCGAGATGGGATTCAAATTGAACAAACAGGCATAGGAGCTCAGAAATGTCTCACAATAAGTGAATTCTATCATGATCTCATCAGAAAAACAGTTCGCAAAATCATAATAGACCACTCAAAAGCTGACTTCGATCAAGTTCTTGCCGTGCCGATAAAATCCCTCGACGACACAGCTGGTCCTGATGGTTTGGTACCATCGGCACTTTATTTTACGAATTCCCAAGAATAAAAATGCCTGACAAGCTGGGTAGAAGAATGACTACTGACGAACTTGGTGATGTCGCTGCCTTAATCATGTCCGAAATGCGAATTCACATGGACAAAACGCGTATTTCAAGAGCACTAAAGCACAACGTTCCAAAAGCAACCGACAAGCTATATGAACCTGGCGATGACGTCCCTGTCTGGCGTGAAAAAGGAAACACAAAAAAAATGGTGAATATTTAGGTCCATTCACAGTCTTTTCATCCGACCGATCTTCAAAACTAGTCTACTTCTTATATATCCCTCATCCTAAACCACGCCCATACTATATAGCACAAGTCAAACAATACATCTCACCAAGCACACTTAGCTACACTTTCTTTCGAAATCTACGAAACTCGTTACGCAACTTCCAATCGCCCGTCCGGAAGATGACGTCTTCCTCGCCAGAATTATACCACTCGAAGACCCTAGAAGCTCAACCCCCAAGATGACGGAAGCAAAAAAAGAAGAAAGCCGCAACTTGATTAAGTGAGGAATATTCAACATCGTTCTAAAATAAGATATATCTCAAAATGCCAACGTAATGCCTGACAGATTTTCCCTAGCACTTAAATCGGTCACAGATGGCACCATCGTTCATAAAGCGCGATTTGTTATAGGAGTACATTGCCAAGTTGAAATACTTCATGTTCAAATCCTCCCAAATCCTACAGCCCCAGTCAATTAAATCTTGCCCTTGCCACCATATTTGGATTTGACTTCTGGAATTCAGACGGCACAGAGGCATATTTACAATCCATTATACCATTATCACGCGACTTCTTGCTCTCGTCAACCCCCCGACCTGTAATTTAATATTGACAAATGCATGCAAATACTCCATCCTTTGTACGGTCTGTCATAGTCTAGGGATTTATTGCACCGAACACTCCAACAGCATCACATGAATAATTTAAAAATGACGCACCTTAGATCTGACACCTCCTTTCACTACCTCCATCGCGATAATATTCTAATAGGAATGTCTGGTACATATGTAGGTGATCTACTTCGTGCAGGTAACTCAACATTTAAGGATATATCTTCCAAAACGGAAAAGCGTTCTGGAATGAAGACACCTTCTACTTTGCCCTGTGATTTCAGCTATTTTCGTCTTCTTCTTAATGAAGATAATTCAACAATCATTCAATCTCGGAAAAATTACCACAACAAACTGAAACACCTCGACGACTCGGCCACATTCACTCTATTCAGATCTATGAGAATACCCTTAGTATGGCTCTCACACACGTCAGTGTCTGCCGAGAAGGATGTTGGCATCCCATAGACGGAGTTCCGAATGTAATCTATGTGGGAACAGGGTGTATGGGGCCCAAATGGAGATTTCGGTATTAAACATCCGTAGTAGACTACGTATTGTGCAGTTTGTGCTAAAATCTGCATATTATCTTAAATGGGGACGGCATGCGCCAAAAGTTCTTTAATCTCATAAACGTTTTGAGGAAAATGCGAAGAAAGGATTTGGGCTTTGAAAATAATCAAAATAGTATTCATGTTACACACTGTCACACGTAAAATTTCAATAAAATATGTAATAAACTAAACATATAACTACTGCAGTAGTTTTATGTAAAACATTGCATGAATAACAACGAAGTAAAATGATTAAAATATCTCACTAAGGTGAAATGGAAAAAATGGAAAATCTGATTTTTTAGAAACATTTATTGGAAAGATGAGGGAGAATGTATTGTTGCTGAAATAAACATTTGAAGTAAGTCCAATCTATCTTTACTGGTACAATGATCGTTTTGCGTATTGTTAAAATTACTCACGACCATAGTCCAAGTGGAGGTTTTCACAAACAGCTATAATTCTTGATAGTTGGAATAGGATGTTGCTGTTTTGGGTTTTGAAAACACCTACCATGACACATTTTGTGTTCTTGCTTTTATGTTCCCATTTTTAGCCTTTTCATGTCCAAATTACCCGATAAATAATGGCTGTCGTTAATGTACGGCATTGCACAGAAGTGTAGTGCTACAACCCAAACGGAATGCTGATCTTCTTTCTCCTCTGTCGCTTTTACCTCATTCTCCGCAGCCCATTTTCGAAAGTCTTCAACCGTTACCGCCATGAGGTGCTCACCATATGCTCTTGCGAGCTGACCATGTTTACCCAAGTCTGTGTACACCATAGCTCCGTAGTAGAAACCGATGGGTTCATTAGGTTCGAAACTCCTCTCACTGAAAACACCTTGATCAGCTTCGTTGTGTCTAATTCTTAATTTTCGTACCAAAACACAAACAGCACCAGCCTCGCAACCAATCAAACACCTCGGATTCAAGCTGTAAAACGTCGAAAAGTACTTTCCATCCCATTGGGGTATTGGTACATTCTTGCACTTCTTGAAAATTGTATAGTCGTTGTAGATTGTTTCAAAGTACTGAAGAATGTAGTCTGGAAATTTTTGAACAAGGGAAAGGCCACTTGGTGTCTTCCATATATCAACCCTCTTCCTTTCCTTCAATGCATCCATTGCCGTTACAAATCTCTCTGCTGCTGCTTTAACTGTAGCATTAGCTATCAAATCCGATTCCGGATTCAGTAGCTGACGTGCATAAACCTCCACCAAATACGGTTTTGACTGAGTCACGCAAGATTCATCCTTTTGGAAAGCAATAAAACGGCGGTGTTTTTGCAGTGAAAACAATCTCTAGCAAAAGATAATGTTCCTGAACAGAAATCGATATCCGTATCGCCAGCCTGGGAGAATTTTGAAACCAAGTCCATCATCCACGACACAATTTTCTGTTCCGGACGGAGCATAGGTCTTCTCCCCCTGGTAACCATTATTCAATTACTATTCCTGTAAATAACTTCAAGGTGAGGAATGCGTGGTATTTTGTTCATGCGATTGGTCCAACGTTGGTGGTTGCTAGCAATTTCCCCGACATTGTATAGTCTTTACTATTGTAACATTCCATGCTATCCATACCAGTACGCCAGAAGTCAATTGCCATCTCCGTAATCGATATATGCGAGACTCTCCGAATCCTGGAATCACATCCATATGTACCGGGGGACCTGACATAAATTAAGCGTTGCCTCTCCACACTGAACGATCTTTTATACTTTGAAGACTCATCACCATCGTCACGATCACTACCACCTTCAACTTCACCGCCACCGTCATCGTCACCGTTACCGCCACCGTCATCATCATCATCATCATCATCATCATCATTTATCTCCGAAGCCATATATCGATGCCAAGGATTAAATTGAAATTTACTGCAGAATATGTGACCATGCGCACCTGGATCCATGACTTTCTCCATCATTTGTACCATCTTTTTAATGTGTGCAGTTCTGAACATTTCGTACTCTGAAGTTTCCTGACCCTGCTCCATTCTTTTATTGTACGGAGGCTCTATAAGGATGAGATTGGCCTTTCCGTTTAGTGAAACATCTATCTCATTTTCGTGTGTCTCTACAATATCCATGAAGTCTACATCGTATATTGTACATACTGTTTCCATATTCTTGGTTGAAACATCCATTTATTGGACAGATGTTGCTACAAAATCGAATGAATGAGCATGGTTCACCCTAGGCAGACCCTTATCCACTATTACTTCATTGTCGACCGCAAAGTTTCTTCTCTGATTTTTGGTTGTTTTTGAACTAGTTCCAGCTGCTTTCGATTTCTTTTCTTACCGAAATCCTGTTCGGGACCTGATGCACATTTACGTTTTTCTGATATGTCATAATGACCACGGCCACTTGATTTGTTAGTACTAGTTTTTTTTCCACTTGATACTATTATTTCTTTACCGGGAAGTATTTGTAACCTTAATGAATATTCCCCTGCCACAAAATCAGGTAATATTGCAAAGAATATGGGAATATTCGAAGAAGAAATTCATTGAGATGCACTCAACGCATCTCTGAAAGATGGATCATCCGGTTGAATATCATTTGTTAAACTGATAAAGAATTGTTTAAAAGGCCCCCATTGCATTGATTGCTTGTCATCAAGCTCATAAAAGGTATTGCTGAACAAAAAATCCGA
>JAULBU010053750.1:0-12452 GCA_032358235.1 Odonthalia washingtoniensis | reverse complement strand
CGCATCATGGTATGCAGTTGAAAGGGATTATACATCCTGAAACAACATTTAATTTTAATCAATAGACTGTAGCAGCAGTGTGGTGGAATCCCCACAGCCATCTCCCTAAATGGGATTTCCTACTACACTAATACTGAACAAAATAACCAAGCAAGTAAGCGAGCTAAAACATTACTGAGTAAAGGTTCGAACTAGGGACAAAAAGAATCCAACCGTCGTCCAGTTCTACATTTTCGGAAAGAATAGATAACACAGAACTATCCCGTAATCCATTCATGCAGTACAAAAAGATACAGGATGCTGCGTCTCGTAGAACAGCAAGCGACTTCGTAGATATTCAGAAGCCCCATATCATCTGCACCACAGTAGCTGATATTCCACATCTCACTTCGCGTTGTGGATGCGTCACTTCTTCCCACCGGGCATATGCTCGCATAACAGCCGGAAGCAGTGGGAAATCAGGAACGGGGAAGACCAGAGAGTGTAGTTTCATTTCCCCCTCTGCACTCAAGTACTGAGGGATGGAAAAAAATTTCAAAGATCCATGACCCCCTTCCAGCTCCATAGTCAACCAACAAACAAACGCAACTAAATGAGCTTCCGTAACTGGAAGAACAGCACGGTTCTCATCATCACAGAACGCGACACAGGAACTCCACTGGGATCCTCGAGACCCATTAGTGCGTGGGCTCCACGCGTACTCTTGTAGTAATGCTGCCGATCACATCAGCCCCCTTGTAGGTGGCAGCGTACCGATGCGACCAACTGCTTCGTAGGCCACAGTCATTCATTGCGCTGTCCGAAACCCGGCTAGAGGTTCATCTCCAACATCAGCAGGCCCCAATTGTCGTTCAGAGTCCTTTGTCTGCTTCATCTATCCCCCGGTCGGCTTTGAATTTCTTACACTCGAGTTGCCACCCGAAGCGCTGCTGCGTGCCATAGTTTGTGGAGCCGGTTCGGCATTAATAATATCAGTGGAGACTGCGAGGTCCGAAGCTTGTGTACGGACGCGTTTAGAAGATCCACCGGTGGGCACAACAGTCTCAACTCCGGACTCTTCCACTTGGAGGACAGTTCTTCGAACGCTTTCCGTCGTATTTGAAACAGATATTCTCCAACCGGTCTGTACGGAAACACATCGATTGGCGCTTTCATTCCATCCTAAACAGAACGCGTCAATTGCCACCAGATCTGCAAGTAGCCTCGTGGGAAGCGTCGCGACAATGCATCTGCAAACCGGTACGCTACCGAAGGTATTCATTCCGTTCGAATATGAACCCCCATCTTGTCCAGTACGATTTTAAAGCGGCGCTACTCTCTCATCGTCGGCCTTATTGCAGATACGAAAGAGTTTGTTATATAGACGACGGAATGGTTGTCCACGTGTAAGAGAATATTCTTGTGATCTCCGTCGATGACGTGTCTCCCCAAGTAACCAGTCAATAATATTCGTATAGCTTTGATTTCTCGAGAGCTGATGCTCTCCGCGCGGTCCTGCCAGTTCCATATCCCTTGCGTTTTCCAACGTCCAAATACACCATCTCCCAAATCACCGGTGTTCAGTGTCGCACCCCATCCAACATCTGCTGCGTCTGTGTATATCTCCGCAGTGAGCGTCGATGGTACCATTGATAGACCAGCTAGCTCCAGAATTGTTAGAGACCGCCACTCAAGCAAGTCCCACACGCTTTGATGGCTCAGACGTACACGAAACTTTAGTAGACGATCGATTTGACTCTTCGCTTTGGTACAATGTCCCAAGCTGGATCTTCTCCTTGGTGGAGAAGGTGCAACTGGGAAGTCATCCAAATAACCTATCACACGATATCCATAATGGCGTAACTATCCTATTAAAGGTCGGATGTGCTGCGTGAACCACATGGGCTATCTTGCCCACCTGAAGGGTAAGGCCAAGCACTGATAGTACTGCCCTTGCAAGCGGAACAGAAACCAGTCGAGCATAGATGGATGGGGTGGCAAGTGACGATACCCCTTTACAATGTCCATGGACCGTAAATGACCCTCCTTCTGTGCGTCTATCTCGAATGGCGAAATCGACTCCATCAGTACAGATCCTTTCGACCACGGTTTCGACTGTACTGACAGGTTGACGATGAATTTGCCTTTGCATCCCTCCGGCCCCTTCTTGCTACAAAACGAAGAAATTACTGTGCCATTCCTCCTTGCACGTGCAGCATGCTCCGAGGACACAGTTTGATATATCCCACTGCAGCACCCTTATTTGAGGTAGATAGAAACAAATGCCTTGTATCCCCATGCGGGATATTGCTCAGCTACAGCCCCTCGACTGAGACAAATGGAGTAAGCTGAGGAATCGAATATCCCGTACTGAATTGCCCGAAGAAGATACTCCGAGTAACTCAATCGTCGCCACCCTTCGACACACTCTTGGGTCTCTTGGCAAATAGGGCGGCTTTTGACCATGGTAACTAATTCTGCTCGACGAGGTTACCTTCGCGAGCTCGCTTCGTTGCGTTACTAGCACTCAGGATGGCCACCGCCTTCATTAGTTTGGTGGAAAATGTGTCTCTGGTTTCTTCATCGGCTCTTGTAAGTCGTCTGAAGTGGCCACATAATTTTGCTGTTCCAAGGACGGCATTACCAATTTAGCATACGTAGGGTCCTTAGCTGCCATTTTGTAGAACTCAGCACGTAAATAGACAATAAGAAAGTCGTAACGAATAGAAATGCAAGCCCACATATCTTATTGCAACGCATCAGCATCTTTACTGTCCTTCATCGCCTCTTGCCAGAAATCGAGGGCCACCTCGTGGAAAGCCAACCAATACCCCGAGGAGTTTATGTAATTGGCTTCATACTCAACGACAGCTCTCAAACTCGTATGTTTTTTCATTCCTAGGCGAAGAGACCAATCGCGATTTTCAAAGAAGCCACCGGTAAGCGCCCCGACTCCTGGACCATGTTCAAAGGGATGCGGCGTAATCCGAAAGTCTTTGTCGTCTGGAAAGCGTCGTGAAATGATCCAGTATGAACGAAGCCACTTAGACTCGAGACTGGCTTGATACATAGACTTCCCTTTTCTCACTTCGGCGGCCTTGTTCAATAAATCGACCACAAGACCTCGGATTTCGGTGAAGGGGTTGCTAGCCATGATGGTAGTGTTTTAAGAAAAGGGAAAGTGGAAAGTAGTTTTGTTCAGTTGCTTCACTCTCTTGAGTGTTTTGGTCTCAGTCTTTTGACCACATGAAATAATTTCATGTGGTCAAAAGATTACGACATAATTCTGGTGAAAGGTACATGATTTGCCTTCCACCATAATTATTGGGAATCTATTGAAAAGAGAGAGTCATAAGCGGCCATCAACTGTCCTCAGTGCAGCGACCTCGAACACCACTAGTAGACAGTCCGGGCACAAGGCCGGCATATGTGTATGTAGAACAGTCACACATGATACACGTGGCCACAAAAGGCTTACACCATCATACACATCGTATGTACCACCTAAGTGGCTAACCTTGCTATCCATACAGAAATGTTTCATCCGCATAAACAAGTCTACACTAGACGAAACGGCATGTGAGATGAGCATTGTCGATGCTCATTTTTGGATAGCAATGAAACAAGTTCATAGATTTGTCAAGGAAACGGAGACAGATGTTACGACACCCGTTCATGTCATCGACGTGTTAAACTATGATAGTGGTGTAGGGAATTCAGCAGTGGAGATTGTACAAATTAACATCCAGTCAACTGCACTTAGAAAAATCAAGGGGAGCGTACAAGGGAAGAAATTGACTAGCATAGGACGAATAGTAGCAGTTACATATAGAAGTGAAGAAAGGGGAAGGGTACTTGCTACGGCGTTTCCATATTTTGGTGGAACTTCAAATGAGTATTACATCATGCCATTCAGTAGTACGCTACTCAAAACTTCCGCGGAAATTCAACGAAATGACGTAGTACATATTGAGAACGATTCAGAAGATGGGACAGGTATATGTGACAATTTATTCTCAATTGCAACTGAAGAAGAAGAGGAAATTGTAAACGTGGAATCTGCAATTTTACCCGAAAACGTTCCAACAGATTACGTGACTAGAATGACTGGGATTGTAGTTTGGTGTCGGAATAGTGTTCCCGAATAGAAAAAAACAAGAATGCATCCCCAATGGCTCGTGAAATGAAATTACGAACGTTCTTAGGCAATGTATGAACTGTAGGAAGTCCAGGAGGAATATCCCATAGGTCCTTTCTTTTTCACGGCAATGGATTCCAGTTCTCCCCAATATTGTTGGCAGAAAATAGGTGTTCTTCCGTGGCCTCAATGTCGGATTCATCGTGGAGTAACTGACGAGCAAAATCTTCGACCAGTTGTGTCCAGGAGCATTCCAAACAGTTATCATCCATATCACCAACGACAAATTTCCTATGTTATGGAAGGAGCATACATGAAATTGCCACAGAAAATGCACCAGCGCATGGATCCACAACCAACTCACCAGGATGGGTAAATTTGAGCGTAATATCCTTCATCCACTGTCTTGACTTTTGCTCTGGTCGGAGCATTGTTCTTCGAACGGAAGACTTAGTCTGAGATGGGAATAATACTTCGTCGATAGGGACCCTTGGGATTTTATTCATTTCATTACATGTTCCGAGATGAACAGAAGTAATGAATCCAGAACGACTGTAGTTTATCCTTTTCAAAGCGTGATCTCATAGCATACCATTCTTCCAGAATTTTACTGCATGTTCAACCACGAAGAGATTCGTGATACGGGGTGTTCTTGGATCTGATGCATAGTATCCCCTTGTCTTTGTGTAATGGAGCGGTGTTTCCTCCACACTGAAAACACTTATTTCAGTCTTGTATCCTTTTCCAATGGTATTAATCCCTTCTTCGACTTAATCTGTTGAACCCAGGAAAAAAATTGCATTGCCGAACAAAAAATATGGGCATGACTTCCTGCTGTCAAAACAGATTCAGAGAAATCTACCAATTATTTCATGTCTTCTGCTGTGAACAGATCGTGATCTGAATTTGGATAGTCGTTTTTATGTCTAATGTTTTATGGTGGGTCTGTTAGAATAAAATGAACATTATCTTGTACAGTCTGACCCGTATCATCTTCATGTGTGTCATTAAGGGACTGAAAATCTCAGTCATAGCAGTAACAGTAATTATACATACTTAATTTCAGCACTTCCATCGCTTTCAATCCCATTGTAGTTTGTTTATATGAAGCTGCTGGTTCGACATCATGTTACTCCTTAACTTCTGTTGGTATATCCGAATATTGGTTTGGGGATGTTTCCATTTCTTGGTTTCCACCAACCTCATATTTCTTCTTATTCCTTTACAATTGATCGGAAGATGGTTAACGTCCATGCTTACCATTACCTGTTTCTGTTTCCTCTGAAAGAGAAATATCCTCATCAACGTCCTCGATAATTTCCATACTGTTACTAACTGGAACGGATATGTTCAAAGGCTCGGATACATGAACAGGTATACCAGGAAAGGATTGCGACAGTTCCGAATTGTGCGTATAACAAAAGAACGATTTCAGCATCGGAGCTGATTACAATTTGGAATCGGGGTCGTACAACGATATGTTGCACAATATGTTGTGTAGTTTCGTAAATCATGAAGATGCGATGTAGCGAAATGCTGTGTCCGCTCAGTTTGTTATTCTATAAGCTTGTTTGGCCACAAATTCTTCGATAGTGACTGGTTCATCATCTGCCGTAAATATTTTGTCTTGAGTGACTGGAAAAAATCATCGTTCCTTGTAGAAAGAGCTTCAAATCTTGATGTTGTTGAGTTGAAAAAGATGTACCGTGACATCATTGTACTGACTAGAGGAATGTCTATTGATGTTTCCAGTCTTGCCCACGCCTTGAAAATTGTTTGACAAACGAACCATATTCTAGTACCAGTGAAATCATTAATGCTGAGAATATTTCTATTACGCGTCTTAGACTTTTTCTTTGACATTTTCTCCGAGAAAAATTAAATGCTGTGGTAGAAGAGGAGACGTTCCAAAGTTGTTGGGATAGACGTGTTGAATTGGTTCCGTCTAGGCCTTTTCCCATTTTACTGGATGATTATGTGAATGAATGTTGGACCAACTAAGAATTCAGTTGAAGTGAAATTGTCAGTGAACAAATCAGTGAACATTTGCAGTGTAGGTTCATCCCTACAACCATATGTGTATATGGCGAGAGACACAAAATCTATCTGACGCACTTGCTGAGAACCCATTTATGCTAGAACCTTGTCACCATTAGCTCCTATAGACTCGAATACCGATTGTCTCAAAGCCGTTTTTCTATCATTCGCCTTGCTTCCGAAACGTGTTGTTATGCGCTTGGAAATCGGGTCGTCATGGAACCTCAAACATTCCAGATAATTCTTGAAGCTGACATTCATGTAGTTGAATTTCTCTTTGAAACATGAACCGGATAAACTGTCAATAAACGAAAACAGCAGAAATCGAGTGAATTCAGATTCACTAGCTGAGTTTTTCACGGTAGAGCATTTTCCAGTAGAGGTTGAAGATGACATGTTGTGGTTTTCCTCAGTTTCGTGTTAAAAAAGAAGTTTAAAACTGTTGGGTAATGGGATGTAGAATGTGTAAATTGATGTAAAATGCTTGTGGCTGATGCTGATAGAGAAGGATACATGGAGTGTGAAGTTGCTGTTAAAATGATCAAATTGTACTGCGTTGTCTTTAAGTTGTCTTGATATGTGTAGATGTTTATGGTGCTGATATGATGATTTTGAAGGAAGCGTTTCTACAATGGTATGATAACGCCTGTGGAAAGTCGTAATAATCGAGTAGAGACCCAATCACCAATGTTGATCGTGGAAGGATATGAACGAACGTGAAGAAGGTATCGTGACGGTAACAATATTGCGATGTTATGCCCGGAAAAGTTATATAATGTTCTGATCTGGTATATATTATAGAAAATAAAATATTTAATTTTCCGCACGGCGTCGGGAGATGAAGAAAAAATGTTATAATTTTCCTCCATATAGAGGAAAATGTTTAGCAGAAAATTAAATATTTAATGTTTTGCAACAAAAAAGCAATTATTTAATTTTCTGCAATTTTCGGACTCCATATGGAGGAAAATTATTAGAAAAATTTGCGAGTGATATTTTTGCGCCGCAAAAATATGTTGCAATATACGATGGGTGAGTTCAACACACCCGTACACTGTACAATTAATGTGTCGTTACAGAAGGAGCGTCTGGTTAAGAAATTCATACAACAGTTCCGTTTATGATAACAACAATTCCGCTTATGATAAAAAAGACAACAAACCAAGCATCAAATTCATACAACTGGAACGAAGCCGGTTTCAAATCGCAATATAATATTTTCTATGTATTGCGCGATCTGTTCTATATATTGCGCAAAACATTACGATATCCATCTTCACAACCAGCCGTAGTCAACTAACTTCAATATTTCTCAACTACAACATAATACATTTATAAAAAAAATGTCGTCATCTTCAGCATCTGCACGGGGAAATTGTCTCATGCATCGCTACCTCCCGGTAGCGGGTGGAAAACTATTCCACAGACTGGTTCTTGGAGAGGAAAGCGGTACCGATGAAGCGACAAGGGTATAGTTCCAGATGTTTCTGTTGAGCTGTACTGTCTAGATGATGATTCCGTTGAAGTGATGAAGTCATCCCGAGGGTGCCGTGGAATTGATTGTTCGGATATGAGTGCAGTCATTGTTGGTACAGCTAAAGTGAGGGCTGGAAGTGGAACTGACTCTGGGAGTGTAGCGAAATGGGCAACGGTGCACCGGATGACATATTGGACAGAGTGGAAATAATTTATGTCCAAATCTAGGCGAGGCATAAGGAACGGGAATATCCGTATTATGAAAATAATGGAAGCGGTACCAAACAAACAATCCTCTGTGATTTGTAATGAGAAGATGTTGTTAATTTCTGGCATTATCAAAAGATGAAGGTTATCGCAGTTCAACGCGCGAACAGGGATGGTAATGAGGAGACAGATAGCGGGAGCTGTTTTCAGCTTACAGCCTTTCGGCTTAGTACTTATGTGAATTTCGAATTATGGCTTCGAATAAGTCAAGTTAGAAACGTTAAGAACCCTCTCAGGGATGTCAGCACAGAGAATAGTGATACATTCGTTATATACCTTGAACAATAGCGGTATCAAGTTAGTTTCGGAATGATCTCTGTGACTTTCGAATCTGAAGATGTTGACAGAAGGTATACTGGTATCTCGCAATTATGCAGCCAGGAAAGAGATATCATTGTACTGAAGAACAACAAGTCATTAGTTATTGTGGACGGGATACATCGCCTGTCCGCATTCCAGATTGTTGTTGGAAAGGTAACTTCGGGACCAAATTGGGCAAGAGATCGTATTCGTGTCGCTCTTCTCGTACGTACTTACAAGGCGACCATGAAACCGTGGGAAGTTATAAATCTCAGCAGGTCTCGAAACATATCATCGTCGAAGCAAAAAAGGACATTTTGTTCATTGACCTCATTAGAAGTGTCATACGATATGCTGAGACATTGACTGAACAATATAAGGTACCGTTTGAAGAAGCGAGGACAGTGGATAGTGAGAGGGACATGGAAAGAACAGATCTTCTTGATACGAAAAGTACCTCAACATATGAACAGTACGCTCGTGTGGGTAAGATGTTAGTCAGATTCAAATATGTCATGGAAAGGATCAAGACCATACCGCAGTTTGGAACTGGGCAAGATTCTGGTAAAAGAGGGGTGACGTACTTGGACGGTGGAATTATCATCAACGGTACGGAGTAGACTATAATGTACCTATTGGATGCAGCTGAAGCTTATTTTGGAAACCCAGCAAAGGGAACGTTTGATGCAACTGTTTTATATCAGCTTGGTAATAATTTCTTGAAGTCTATGCAGAAATTGTTGGAAGAAATTGCGGACGGTGAATGTTATTTACCAGAAGAAGAAGTTCTTAGGACAACGCAGGAACTAATGGACGATTTTATCCCAGACAAACGAACAAGGGAGCAAACTATACATGCGACCTTTTGCAATCACATACGACTTTTCGAGTATGGTGTTGGGAAGAGGTCTGGAAAAGTGGCTACCCGTGTAAGTGCTCTCCATGACAGACTTGTCAAAAAAGGCAGTACCTTTTCAAAGAAAGTACTGACGGTGTGAATATAGGAAAGCAGACAACAGGAATTGATGTCCATGGAATTATTCCAGAAAATACGAGAAGCAAGAAAAGGCAGCAACGTGAAATTATAGACCTACAGAGTAATGACGGGGAAGAACATCGAGCATAAAAACAGAAGGAAAAAGCAAAAAATCCCATATTTTCTGACATGAAAGAAGACACGCTAAAGATTGAGGCATCGAAAAGTGGTGGAAGGTCAACATCAACAAAACGAAAAGTTTTATATGCTAAGTCAACATCAACAAAACGACTAAAAGTAATGGCGAGACCTTTGCCACGGTCGACCATGGCAAATGACATTGGCCTTGTAGATTTTTCTTTCAGTTACCATCCGTAACCATGCAAACACTGTAGTTTCCTGTATGTAACCAACACGGACCCCTAAAATTCGGATGGCGTAGTAGATGTGACATGCACCCCAAAATTACGCCTCTTGGATGTAAGAATTCAGTTCTGGAAACACAGACAATTTCGACAGACGTCATTTTTTTGAAGAACCTAGGCCATCAGAACCTCCCACATCACCTAAAATACATGGCTTGATATCGTCGATTTTCTCGTCTAGATCCAATTTTAAAATAAGTAAATTGATGATAATATAAGAACATAAAATTTCCAAAAGTATTAATAACAATTAATTAAAATTATTGTAAAATGATTAACAATTATTGAAAAATAATATAATAGGAGCAATTAAAATAGAATAAAGTACCTGAATTTCCAGGAATATAATCTTTGCTTATGTTACTTAAACACGTGTGCCAATTGTTTGGTTTTTGAACCTTAAACAACGGGTATATCTCGCACACTTCTGTAGTCTGCATTTCAGGTGTCACAAGGCCCTTTTCGAATTTGCTTGGAAGGAGCCTGACGGCGGCTGAATTTTTGATTAGTTTCGAAGCCATATTATGTTGTTGAACTAGAGATGGCTAAGAAAAGATATAACAGGAAATGCTACTAGATTTTATTTTATAGCACTTTATAGGATGAAAAATTAGAGTGACTTCAGCCGCCACCACTGTTTGGAATTTTATTGTTCAAAAAATGGGAACGGCTCTATAATTATTATAACTGTTGCAATACAACGTTATTGTTACTTAAAATTATCTTACTAGAACACGTCATGAAAATATTGATATTCATAATGATTATGTTGAGAAAATGTTATCGTGCCACAATTTTATACTTTTACAAGTATTCAGTCCGTTTAAAAAGAAAGGAATGATTTATTTACTAATAATATCAAATCAATACTCATTTATGTGCATTTATGAGAAATGGGAATTCTGATGTGTGAAATAGATCGTTCTCATATTTGATTGACTTTTAGATATTTCATCAACCCCAGGGAAAAAATGGTTCTCCCTTTTTCTAAAAGGGTTACAGTTATTTTTGTACTTTAACTTTAAATACATCTTCAGGAAATAGCGAAAGTAGCCGAAGAGATATGTTTGGGAAATTATAAACTCTTACTAATCAAATTTAACATGGAATGCAAAACAAAAATGAGCTTTTGATATATAAAATATACACACTAAGAAAATCATTTAATTTACTTACGGGAAGGCCAAGACCCATGAGTGGTCCAAAAAAAATATGTACACCTTCTTCGAAACACAACTGACTACAGTAGGGTATTCACTATGATTTTAAAAACAACAATGAATTTAAATTGATTATTCTTTTTTTATAATGAACCAGACATGTACAGTACGATGGTTGCATCCCATATAATTAGTATAGACTATGAAAGAAAATATAGCTTTGTTCATATAATTAACAAAGTGTAAATTATAATAGATAAATAACAATGAAACTTACGTTTCATCGAACCAGTTTTCTGGTAATGGAAAAACGTTTCGGTGGCCTTACAAACTTTCGCCCATAAGTTCCGCCCATCTTTCGCCTGGTTTGGGTGAAACTTACATAATCATAAAAGTAAAACCACCTCCATAGAAGAAACCAGTTATATGTTCCCATTTATTTTGACGAATGTGTAGAGAGCCGGAGATCTTCTAACATAATTGAAAAATAATATATGAGAATGACTTCCTCAATTAGTAACTTTCGCCAATTAGGTGAAAGTTTTGCATAAGTACCCCCCGAAAGTTCAAAATGGTAATGGTCTCTACGTCTACAAATTTATATTTCTGAATAGAAACTCGTATCTACTACCAATGTTCGGCATTTTTTCGAATCAAAGTTGTATTGGAAGATAAACTTTCACCATAATAATTTCGACTACTTTCATCAAAACGTTTACTACTTTTAACGCTAAAGATAATTTCAGCAGCGTAAGTGTACATAGAACTGAACTTTATTCTGAGATTCAAACGTACAATCCGAAATTTATACCTTGTCCTTCAAGAAACGTCGCGATAGTTCAAGGCATGCTGTAGTGATAAATCTTACGCTTGTTTCTGTCTTTCATTTCTGTACTGTCTAAAACCCCAATCTTGTATTTCATGATAGTGAGGCTGAACTTCAGCCACACTATCACGAAATACAAGATTGGGTGTGGCGTAGCAGTACAATTTGATATTGTACTGCTACGCCACATCACAGTATTTGTTGACAATAATGATAATCAAAATGATATTGCTACTATGATAAAAACTAGTATGAATGTGTTTTAATCCTTAATTATTTGGGCTTTTTCAATTCTCTGAAATTCTAATTAAATTTTCCGTATTTCATTCATACATTTTACTTTTTTGAAATGTCATTTAAGCCACCTGTTTTATCTGAATGCTTTTTTAATCAATTAAATTCATCTTTCAACTGCTTCGCCATTTCCCGCAATTAGAAAATTGTAAGTGTTCATACATTTAATTTATTTATAGTTAAAACATTTCTGATGTTTGTTGAAAAATATAAACATAAATAGATTCAATTGTCATGTACTACAAGACTAGTAGTACCGTGGTATTGTACATTTATGGTGTACAGTATTGGTTCGATTCCAATTAAAGTTTTTTAAGTCAAAAGTTCAAAATTATGACTGCTGAGAGATTTTAATCAAGTCGTACATAAATGAAAATATTGTAACCGATTGATTACTTTCATATGTAGATTAGATGACACAAACTGAATCGTAAAAACGAAAAAAAGGGAAGTGTTTTAATTTTGTAGTATTATTTAAAGCTATAGCTACATGAACCACTTCTTCAAACCTTTGTCTGTGTTTCCGAGAATGAATGCCTACTTCCACGAGGTGAAAAGGAGTGCATGTACACGG
>JAULBU010053739.1:0-12452 GCA_032358235.1 Odonthalia washingtoniensis | reverse complement strand
ATCGCAGCTGTCTCATGGTGGGGTCCATTCTTGCAACAGTTTCATCAATTCTTGTAACGGCTCTTTTTGATGTTGTTCTATAGGCCATGTTTATGAATAGGTTGAAATGTTCGAAAGGTGCAGCATTAAGCATGTCCATGTTTCCAAATTTCTTCAAATTTGTGACAAGATGATCTAAAAGGTGATATTTTAAAGTAAATGAACTACCACCTGCAGTATCTTAAAATGCGTCAGTCCTCAACTGTGTAAAAGTACAAATTTCACCCTGCTGTGTTTCCAGTTCATTGTCAGACCATCCCTCTGTACATTATCGGACATGACAACATTAACAATATCTGAATAAGTGGTACAAACCTTTTTTTTAGAGGTACCTCCTCATCATAGCCTGTAGCACGATCCACTCAGGTTGCAAAGAAAGGAAACAACATATCCAACTGTCTGTAGTTTCCCCCTAGAGAATTCCGCGTACCCCATCTGTTGTATATATTCCATTCAGTTGCGAGCACGATTCTTTCTTTGAAAAATCAATATGCAGACCTGGTAGTGTGTAGTACTTCTGTATGGAAGCTATTATGGAGTTGGAGGCTCGTAAAATGCTTGTCTTCATTGATAAAAATTTCTTCTTTTTCTTCGTTGGACCGCGAGGATGTGACAACGTTTCCGATGACAAATAGTTGATAAAGCAGTTCTTAACCAGTTTTGATAGTCCCAGGTGTATATTGTGCAATGGTTAGAAGGTATAAATAAAATACAAATCCTGAAGAAACACGGTTGGTATTCCGTGCATATCTTCTAGAAATGACTTCCACGGTGCTAGAGAACTATCTGCTAGTAATTCATCTTCTTCTTTAATGAGACTTATTCCATTTTCTGGTTCACCGCTACTCTTACATTCCATTGCCTCTACTGTGAGATGCTTAATGTCTTCACGTGCATGATTCGTTCCGTCCATATTTCGTAGTACAATTGCTGACCCGTTCATCATATCTTGCATTGTTCCCAGATATCTAGAACACGTTCTTCTGGCCAAAGTTCCATGTCGAATGGCAGACGTATCCTTGCATTCAGGTAGGTCACAGCAATATGACACAATGAAGGGGAAACAATTCCAAAACGTTTTATTTGAGAGAACTTGGAAACCAGAGCGAGCATGTGTTCGTATCGGTGATAGTATATATGCCAAAGATTTGTGCATAACATTCATTTTTTCAGCCCTCCCATCGGATTTCGATGTCAATGACACGTTATCGAGGAGAGGAACGGTGTCGGAAGAAGTGAACCCATGGATTGAGACATAATCATATGATTCAGACAAGTTGACATCTGCTGATATGGGTTGGTATCCAATGGGGAGAAACCCAATAAGTGTATATCCATTTTCGATGAGGTAACGCCGTAATTGTGCGATGAAGTTTAAAAATACAGCGTGGACGAGATATGCAACAAGAGCATTTCTTTTCAATGATGTCGCAGTTTTGTCTGAATATATTTGCCTGACACCGAGGAATGATTGCGGATATATACCTTCATCCTCGACCCATATTACATTGTCATCCACATCCTTCGACATCATGACTTCACACCACTTCATTCTATACAGATCTTTGAAGTATTCAGTCTGTAATGGGTGAGAAATTTTCTGATGTGATGAAACGGTGTCCTTAAAAACTGATCAATGTAGGATATCGGTTAAATCAGTAAGTTCTACTTGCTTTTTCAGGACATCAATAACGTTTTTATATAATACAGGCTGAGAATTTTTACATGCATGTTTTATTACCTCACACCGGAACCCGTCACGTACCAAGTTATCATTGTAATCCTTGTTCACAACAGCGAGGCATTCAACGTCATTCTTCATAGTAGTAGTTACTAACGATGTGTCCGGGTTAGTAACCTGGAGACATCGAACTTTTCTTGACGTATTAGGAAAAGCAGTTTGTTCACTGCTTGTTTGGCACCGTTTGATATAGTTTCTATAGTGACAACAGCATCTGCAATCTGATACCAAAACTTTTTCAAAGCTTCTGCACTCGCCTGTTCCTGGATGTCGTCTGGTACAATCTCTTCTTCAAGTGCAATATCACTAGATGGGTCTGCTGACTCACAACCAACGTGGTAGATGCTTGCTCTTCCACCCCTCACCGTATTACCATGTGCTATACGAACGGCTGAAGAGTGTTGGGAAGTATTAACCAGTCTGTTAATACGGTTACATATTGGCTTATATTTGCATATAGCAGTGTGCTTACTCAAACGGAAAAGTAAAGTGACATGTAAAAAACCATGTCTTTTGTATTGACAATTTTGTATTCCATTTCCCATGGTGACTATTGCTAAATCTGTAACAGGGTACACTTAATGTAGATATGTTTAAATGTAACTTGATAAAACAATTGACTAGTCAGGATGATGCATAACAATCAGGATGAATTACTGGCTATCCACCGTATCTGTAGTAAATCATTCAACTGGCTCTATATTTGGCCGACTTTTCCAGTTGAATAGAATTGTTCTTTATTTCCTAGAACAAGTAGTTTCATGAAATAGAGGACAATACAGATTCGGACTGTAGGGGAAGTTCCCATAATTTTGCACCAAGGGAGAATTAGGGGAGAAATAGCGGTACAATAGTTGAACTAATGAACGAAATAACTTGAAACAGTAATACATTATCATTCGCAACGATAATTTCACAATTATACACAGTTATTTCCCGCGATATTTCAAAATTCCGAAACGGAAACAATAAGTACGAGACTGTATTTCCCGCGAGACAGTCATAGTGTAGCGATAATTTATGTGGGCCATCACTTATAAATTCTCTTTCACTACGCTTGTAACAAAAAAATTACTGCACTACATTCTGGCGACTTTTTTCATGGAATTCCCCATCCAGGTGGATGGACTGAAAATATAAAAAATTATGCAATAATGTTTTAATTAAAAAATTATTGGATAATTTAGTTATTGGATAATCGTTTTACATGTTCACCCCATCCACGTGGGAGGTCAATTTTTTTCAAAAACGTGAAGTTCTATCCCCATGGATGGACTGAAAATGTAAAAAATTATCCAACAATGATTTATTCAAAACTTTATTGAAAATTATTCAATAATGTTTTATTTAAAAAATTATTGGATAATTTTTTACATTTCCAATCCATCAAGGCGGATAGAAACTTGAACATAGTACATTGGAAAAGTACACTTTTGAAGAAATTCATACAGTACCTGCAACTCTCAAACAAGGCTCATAATCAGACTGCCTCCGCGGGAAAGTCTGGCGTAGCAATCTTGTTATCAAAAGAACGTCTCCTACTACACGAAAAAACTTATCTGAACAGAGTCTCGCATGTTCATTTAAAATTTGAAGTAATCACAACAACAATCAATATCTCCGATTGAACAGAACCAATTCAACAGAACAGCCATTTACAGTCACTACCCCCTTCTCATCATAAGACCATTCGATTCGCCCCACCCATTTCTAATCCAAGAAAACACACCTCAACATTTTGAATACTATTCACTAATCGTTAGTAACAACATTTCATTGTAAACAAAATCAAAAACCATCCATTTAATTCATTGCAGTCATACAACAGGAAGATCTGCAACTTTCAACCTCCATCTTCACCAATAGGACCTTTTATTTAAACAGTATTATCAACTACCACCAAATTTCAACGTCCAACTTCACCAATAAGACCTATTTTTGCAACAATATCATCAACTACCACCAACAGAACAACTAATATGATGCAAGGACTACTGGAATTTGATGAGGCTTGTTTTCGCGAGGCATAACATGTGCAGGATTCAAGCTGGAATAAAACAGCAGAAGAACGGGGGTTGAAGGCAGGGGATTCCGTACGCTTGCACAGGATATGCAATGGTATACTGGTAATGTGTGTTATGGACACAATCAGTGGTGCAGGGGTGGTAAGTACGGATGGACTGCAGCAGCACTTAAATGAGACACCACTGATCAGAACCGGAAAGGAGGACGTTGTTGTTATAACAAACGTTCGAATTGTTTCCCAGTAGAGGGAAATTAAGTATCCTTTCCAATACTTCCCTAAGTTTGCTTCTCCAAGACTTCTAGATGATATGGTAAACTATGCATATTTTATCTTAGAGTCGAAGAGTCTGGTGAAATATGTGTATAGTCGAAGAGATGCATCATCATCGATGTATCGTCAGACAAGTGAAACATCTCAGTCTTATAATGAACAGATGGATCCACAATCCGGAACGGGGATAGTTGTCCGTGACTTCAACTTGGAAGAATATGAAGATGTGGATATATCGGTGACCATATTTCAAATAACTGATGTCAACACCCCTCTCCGTGAGTTACATAGTGATCATCGAAATGAAATCATGGATTCTATTGAAAAAAAAGGATTTTTTTCAAATAAAACGACATCAACGGTGACCAACAATCCGATCAGGAACAGAGGGGTGGAGAAGTTCGATGAGTTGACCGAGATGAAAAATGAAGAATTAAAAAAGATACCTGAAGTCTGGATTTACGGTGGACAGTGTTGATGGAAGGCATCTAGAATCCTGTTTGCGTGAACTTACTTCAGACAGCAGCCACGAGTACGCTTGGACAAGCAAGAATTTCCGGGTCTGTGCATTACGCCGAAAAGATGGTATTCATTTGAACGCTTGGGAAATAATTAGCCACAGCTGGACAAATATCCTAACATCTGAAGTTGTGAGAGAAGATTCTGGTTTTGTGGATACCGTTCGAAGAATCATCAACTACTCCATTAGTTTCTAAACGAGATATAACATCTCATTCCGCCATGTGAAGATTACCTATATCGTTAATGATCTGATGAAATATAATTTTCTTTGAGGGAAAAGTAGAACTCATTACGAACGTTGTGTTCAAGTGACCAATTTCTTTATTCAAGATGCACCAATAATTGATATTATCAAGCCTTTCAAGGAAGGTGATGGATCTGAGACGAAAGTTGCATTAGGTTTGGCTCATGTCGATGACGCAATATTAATGGCGGCTGAACTGGTTTACTTACCGTACATGGTGTCATCGGCTAATGAGTACATAACCAATACCGAAAGCCCATCACCTTTCAATTCTTCAGCGTTCCACAAAGCATGTGTCACCTTTCTGGATAGTATTTGTGATATATTGCAAGACATCATGAATGATGTCATGTCGTTGGATGGATTAATTCTTATGGATGTAGAATATCTGAAGAGTGATAAAATGGAAATCGGGCGTCTGTTTACAACGCACATGAAACTATTCAGCCATAATTATAAAAAAAGGAGAACAGTGGAGCTAAACGGAATTTTAAACGAGAAAAGAATTGATTCCGCTCTGTCAAAAGTGCGGGAGCATTAAAAACTTGTGAAAAGTTAGTTTGGAAAGACTTTAACGTCTGTAAAATTGAGGAAGGATGTTCATGTACCACAGACAACAGCAAGAAATAAGGCTAAATCAAAAGCTCTTTCCAAACCTGGAAAGTAATCGTCTTAACAGACAATGAAGATGACAATGGAAGAGATGATGGAAGTGTTGATGAGAGTGAAAAAAGGGCTAGCGGTCTAGGTTAACCGATACCGAAGAAAAGGAAGATAGGGAACAGTAGTTCAAAGACCGAAAAAGCGACTACGGCAGGAAAAGAAACAAAAGAAACGGAAGGTTGATAGGAACATCGTAAGTTTAAAGATGAGCTCCATCAAGTACCCCCGGTAGGTCATCCGATTCTTTCATTTCTAAAGAAAACCACGGAAGCTGGTTTCACTGCCAACGCTACACTCCCTCCAGGCTTTTGTGCTTATTTTTGATGGGTTGCAATTGATGATGATGTAGCGCATCGTGATTTTATTCACAAACTGGCTTGTTTCTTGGTACATCGTGCGGAAACCGTTTGCAGCAGTGAGGATGTGTTGTTTCTTAGAAAAATGGCCCGGTTGTGGGTAGCTTATTGTCAGTTTATGGAGAGGTTCATAATAGGAATCGACAATGAATATTGTAATATGGATTACGAGTGAAGGAACGAAGGATACGAGGGAGCATATTTGTAGAGGAGGGGCACAGCGTTGTGGGCCGACGGCTACTGCATTATGACAGGTATGGGGGATCAATGGCAGTTACCAGAAAAATATTGGTAAAAATGAAACACCCGGACTCTTTCCCCAAATAATCGTTTAAATATTTGCATCAATTTGTGGAGGAGATCTTTCCAGGAGAGGAACACCTTCGAAATGAAGCTAATCGAAATGAAGCCAATCCCAACGTATGGAGTCCTATAGTTAATGTTGCTGTTGAAAAATTTGATGAGCAGGACCGAGATGCCTGTATTGGCCGTTACTAGTAAACTCTGGAACTAGTGACAGGACAATGGAAAAAGATGAATCTCTAGTATGATCTGCGAGAAGACGTGCTGCATTAGATGTATGGCTCGGCTGCCTTGCCACGTATGTGGAATGAAATGGTAGCGGTTTAGGTTCAGGCTCTAATTCAAGTAACTGGTGGATGTTACTTTCTGACAGGTAAGAACTATCCTGTCCAGGCTGGACACAACGCTTTTTTGGTGAAGGATCTTAGTAATCCTGGATTCTTTATAATGGTCACTGGGAAGGACGGTTGTACGCTTAATATATGCGGTTTCTCTCATAAGTTCGTCACCTGTAATGCAGAAAGTCGTTCAAGAGTCTCGAAAGTGTTGAAACTGGAACCACTTGAAATTCCTCCATATTCAGTGTCTGTTGGAAATGGACATGTCCAACATGGAGGTGCACAGTTCAATGTTAGTCATTGCTTGCGGTACGACATGTACGTTATACAAACAGACTACTACTTGGGTGATGCTATTGCCTTCGCTTATGATGCTAGTTTTAATTTGATAAAGAGTGACAAAGAATCTGAAGATGAGATAAATCAGGATGAGGTAGAGGACGACGAAGGTAGACTGGGCAGAGGAAGACGTTGGAAATTTTGAAGTAATGTTGATGGTACCCTTCAAACACCTACATTACTGGAACATGACTCTTGATGATAGATAACCGTATATCACATTTCAAAATAAATTCATTTTTTAAATTATTTGTAAACAGTTCTTTTCTAATTGCAGAAATTAGTCTGCATTAATCTGATTTAATCAAATTATATGAATTATTATTCACGTTCTTACTCAAGAAGAACACTTACTACCGAATGAGTCAGGATGTGGCGTACTTGAACTAATTACCATATACGGAAAGACTCGATTTATAATACCCTCAAATTGCTGTTCAACAGCAAGTTTCTCCGAGTATCAAGTCAATACTCGGAGCAAATGCAGGGGGGAAGCATGGAAAACGTGGATGATTCAACCATTACGGTTGAACCATCTACGTTTTCTATACAACTTCTATGCTATTTGTGGCTGACTCAGCCTCGGAGTTACTCGAAGTCAGCCACAAATTGGAAATGATGTTCCATTTTTGGCTGATATGAGTTACATCAGTCACAAATTGTATCATACAGTTATGATAACTTGAATTTATATCAATGATATAGTAGTAATGCTCATATTTGTGACTAGCATCCACAAATATGACGAGTAATACTTCTGTTAAAAATTTGGAAAAAATATTAATATAACTTTTCATCAACATGGATGGACTGAAAATGTAAAAAATTATCCAATAATTCTTATAATAAAAAATTACTCCATAATTTTTTGAAAAATTTCCCCATTCAGGTGGATGGAGAAAAAAACGTTTTCCCAGAATGTTGTGCACTGCTAATTTCATACACGTTTCATAATATATATGATATATATTAAGAAACGTGTATATTATATTTATTTTCCCATTACATGCCTAAAACCATTTCATTATAGTCATCATGACTATAACATGATGTTATGAACGGATCAAAAAAAGGAAATAATTATACAATAATTTTTTACATAAATAATTATTGAATAGTTATTTCAATTTTGACCGAGGTTGATGGTATCGTGTTTTATATGTCAGCTCGTTTTATATTATACTATTCCAATACAATAGAATGTGCGGAGAAGACTACTACTACAATAAGTTCACATTTTCAGAATGACAAAACACATTTTCAGAATCCATTTATGCCGTCGTCCACTCCTTCAATTAATTACATCCCTCACACCAGTTCCAGGTTATCATTCCCCCGAACAACCGATATCGTAATTCATCTCCCAACAGGCGCTTTGCCAATCGTCAGCACATTGCACACGTTCCCGAAGGACACATCTACACAAATACATCTACAGTACATCCATGGAACCCATGAGAGACAATTCAGCACCAAACCCGGAAAACATTTCATCCAACAGCATGAAAAACAAAAATCTCAGCCGTGACCTTCTTCTTTCACTGGTAGAGGTGTTTTACACTGAAGAATTCAAGGAAAAGTTCTCGGACTCGCTCCTCGATTGCACTCAGTTCTTCAACTGGGTTTTACACAACGCCAGTACGGATGTGGCTAAAAAGGTCATGGACATAGTCACGGAGAGAGTGTCACGGAAGGGTATTTCAAGTGCTCAAGAAGAGAGTCAGCCATCAGCTAAAACGGGAAATGAAATGGAGACCACGTTCTCTTTATGTACAGGAACGCAACAAACAAGACAAAATCCTTCGTTCAGCTTTGGCTGTTGCAACTTTCGCCGTAACGGACCTCCGAATTTTGCAATGTTTCCAAATAGCGTTCAACTATCTCAACATTTCTGTACATTTTGTAAATGGTGCAAGTCACCTTTAGATGATTTGAGGTGCAGTGAAAATTGCAGTGCGAAAGAACTCACCTATCTAGACTTGCTTGATGCCTCACAGATATGCCATGAAGCAAGTTTTGATTTCTTTAGAAGTAACGAGATGAATATTATGCAATGGTTCATACGTAAACATTGATAACATACCTGGAAGAAGTAAGTGCGGATGTCTCTTCTGGATCTTCTCTATAAATAGAACCAATAGTGGGACATAAATGTCCTGCAGGAGTTTTTGGGCTTCCCTTCGCAAACAATTCTTCTCTGTCGTTGACGACGATGTACTTTCTAATTTCAACAAAGTGGTAACGGAATCCCTTCTGCTTCGTACAGAGTCAACGGTTCTGGGAGGCGATAATGCAGGTATTGGACGTGTCTTGAAATCGGTTGAAGTTCTCAAGAATCTGACGCATGAACGTGTGGTGGTAAAGTTACATAGAACCCCAAACATGTCTTCGCTTTCTGGTATGTTACATCGGTATGACACTATGACAGGGAAGCAATTCCATTTCATCTTTTTGTTTATACATACTGAAAAACCTTCCATGGAATTTTCAATTAACCGCACAAGAAACGTTGACATTTTTTCATACAACGAAACTATTTTATCATCTTGACCCCGCAATGAAGAGGTCAGTGGGGCGTGATCGTCAATCGAAATAATTTCTTCACTGTCTGTGTCACTATTGTCGCATTAGTCCTCTATGAATTTCTATGACTGTGATCCTTGTAACGCAACAGGAAGAAAGCCAACAAAAGTATAACCATGGTCTATCAAAAAATGTCTGAATTGTATGGACATATTCAAAAATATGACATGTATGGGATAACCAACTAAGGATTGCGACTTCAAATTTGTTGCTGTTTTATCGGGTTATATCTGTAACATTCCAACGAAGAAATTCGGCGACGTTTCTCTACTTTGATTCTACCAAATTGTCATTTGCAATTACATGGTTTCTCATGGACATGTACAACTGGGAAAAGAATTCAGAGTGCAGAGGATGTGATCTATAATCAATGTCAACATAGTTGAAACATGGTATAAGTTTCACATCCGTGGAACTAATGACATTTAGTTGTGTATGCAACACATCAATGACGTTTTTTATAGGAAAGCTTTTCCATTGTCGTCTGACGCATTGTGGTATGATACCTCCATTTTTTGAAATCTGTCATCGATTAAACTGCGATCCACTGTTCTGTCCATAATTTACATGCATTTATTCCAATCAGTTGTGTCGTTACAAACAAACATCTGCACTGACCGTATCTGATTGAAGAATCTGGATTACTTTAATTACAGCGACAATTCCAATTTCTTCTGATAAGGTTACCAAATGATTCGCTGTAACTTTTACATCACTGACCTGTTCCGACGGTTCTAAAGGAGGATAATAATCAGGAAGCGCACAGTCTGTCTCATAGCTGTACACTATTTCCACGTCAGATCCTACGTAATGGACATCGAATCTGTCCATGTGCTGCTGAGAACCGTTTCCATTTGTTGCTTGTCGCATAGTGTGCAATCTGTTCTTATTGTATTTGCATAAAGTGGCATGTCGTTGGTAATCAGCCGAAACGTCTATCCAGTATTTTCAATATGTTGTATAGCAGACGACTATTTTCGTTAACATTATAGTGAAATGTCGGATCCAGAACAATATCTGTCGACGTGACATTCTTTGATTCATTAGAATATTGATAGAATAATTTGTTAATAGGGACCAACGTGTTCACCGACATTTCTTACTTTTTACCGCCAGTATCAGTACTCAATTTTGCCACTGTTAGTAGTCAAAAGAACTATAATCATGTCCCAATTTAAAAATGTTAGAATTTTCCTCCATATGGAAGAAATGTTTTTGCAGGAAATTAAAATAATTGATTTTTTGTTGTAAAAAATTCATAATTTTATTTCTGCAAATTCTTGTCCTCCATATGGGGGGAAAAGTTTTAACATAATTTTTGTTGTCTTTCAATGTCCAAGCAAGATGACAGCCTGTATTAAGTAAATACATGCCATTGTAAAAACATTGACAGGAACATATACCATATTTCTAGTACACATTTAACAATAACCGTTTCTGAGAACAAACGTACAATTTACTTTAGCATATAGGTAGAAATAACCTTTGAAATTCGAGGTGAACAAAGATAAATTCAAGCAAGGAGCAATTCTCAACCTATCGGTGGCACTTCAACATCTTCCATTCCCCAATCATCCATATTTTGTGGTTTATCTTCACCGCCATTATCACTTTCATCGGGTTCTCCGTCGCTGTGATCACAACTCGAAGGACTTCTTGAACTTTTCGATGTGACAGATCACCGTTGATATCTCCGGCGGAAACTGCACCCATATGCGTATGAAATAACATCTTTCAAATTTCTACCGTCCGGAATAATATACATATTATACCTCAGTTCTCCTGTTCCATTCCATCCCGCCTCTGAATGATGAACTTAACCATCAACAATTAAAATAGACTGTGGGGATTTGAATTTCACTCATTTCCAAACAACTTTCAATTCGGTCCTTTTAGTCCTGGCTAAAATGGACATAACGATGGGACCCAAGAGCTATCCATAACGATACACCTTCACTAGCAGTTGTGATGGTGAAGTAACTGGTGGAACCAGTCTTCCTGACGTCGAAGCCATTGTGACTATGTTATCGTAGACAATCCTTACCACTCATGAGGAAGCAGACCCCACCGTTTGCAATTTTTGTCGGCCATTTACAATTGTTATCTAAATTCAATAAGGCACACAAAATTCCAATTCATAAGTCCAGTTCAGCACGTCGTTTAGCTATCCATAAATAATCACGATGAATTTCCATTTAATTTTCAAGTAGACTTATTGTACTGGAGTAACGTCCAATGCCATTGTTTCTGTCATGTTCGTCATTTACAGAAATACCAGTTTTCATAATTGGACTTCAATGATCTCTATTTATTTCATCTTTCAGCGCCCCTTCGCGCGGAAACCATGTTTCGGTAAAACGTTTACAAATTTTATGTGCGGGAAAGTCATGGTTTTCCTGAACCGCTTCTATATACCTCTTTCTAATTGCTTCATCCATGTTCAAAGGATCAGACATACTCTGCATAATTCAGTACCCATCACTATCCAATTGCTGCTTTTCTAGCAGATGTGCGCAAGTTCACAGCTTCCTTTCCCGTTGCATGTAACCATTTCTCCGATTCTGTGCGAGCTCTGAGAATTTCCATATGTTCTGCTTGCATGTAAGCAGCTCACGTCCAAGAAATATCTTTCAATGCTACTATTTGATCATAATGAAAAAACGTGCGCAGGATGAGAATCTGGGATTAGTGCTGACTTGGGCAGAGTTTTCGTATCGTATAAAATTTCCACATCCACTACTTTCTTTCCTTCTCCGTTTGTCCTGTCAATCTTTATTTTTCTTACCCCTGTTTCTTAAATTCTACGCCCACTCATATCTACATTGCGGTATCCTCTGTTACATTATTTCTTCGATATTGTAGCATTTATTCAATGGTAACTACATCTCTACGCATCTTGTTTATTCTATGCCACATACCACTACATCCAGGTGGCATAACACTTCGAGGTGGTTCGTTATCATAAAGACCAATGTCGTTTGCCATGGTAGACAGTGGCAAGGGACTCGCCATTTAAACTTATCGTTTT
>JAULBU010053728.1:0-12454 GCA_032358235.1 Odonthalia washingtoniensis | reverse complement strand
TGTGATAGACAAAGAATTTCAAGGTGCACAGCGGGATATTCGTGCCATAATGCCGACCAAAAAACCACCTGGCCGGTCTTTGACTGGTGCTCAGAAAAGAAGAAATGAAGATGTGTCTGCGGATCGTGTCCTGATTGAAAACTACTTTGGTGGTGAAGTCACTTTGTGGAAAGTATTAGAAAACAGATATAAATGGAATGAAAAATCATACAATACGGTTTCTGTGCTTTGTCGTTGTTTAACAAATTTTCATATTATTAAACACCCCTTCGTCTGGTCGACGAACAATTGTATAAAGTTTATAGGAAAAGAGTTTATGCTTTAGTACAGAGGAGAAGACTAAGGAAAAATTATCAGGACAACTATCAGCGAAAGGCTAGACGACAGCTCCGAAGTGATACTGTAGATGATCCTGCTGGGGTGTCAAGAAACAGCGGAGAGAATTCTGAAGAAAATGAAGCAGATGCAGAAGCACCTGAAGGCCCGTTAGTGGAACTTGAAGACCTCTAGGAGTGATTAAAATCAAACCTAGAGGTCTGATCTGGTCACTCAAACAGTTTGATAAAGCCAAATTTCGGAGTGCCAAGTGTAACCGAAACAAAGCAGTTCTACTTCTTCGTTAAGGTGTGGTGTGAACAAGCTTGCTAATTGAGATTCCCTAATATATGTTTCTTCTAATTTTAATTTAAAAACATAAATCGTTTTAAAATTTAAAACATAAGTTTTAAATTAAAATTTTTTTTACTCAACTCAACGCGTCCTAACTGGGGATGCCCTAAAAAAACGTAACTAAAATCTGAAAAGAATAATAAATTAAAATTTAGAATGTCTACAAAGTAATGCCGTGCATGAGGAATGTGATCATCCTGTAAGACATTCACCAAGCTCAGAATCGAAATCCATTGCATCATAACATCCTGAAATTGTTCGAAATTTTTTGTATACAGTGCAAAACGTTTTCAAAAAAACACCATTCATTTTAATCAAAAATGAAGCTCTTTAGCCCTCCAGGGCTGAAAATTCATTATGCCCTGAAAGTCCGTTGACAACGTAACGTCGTCTCATACTACGTTTCTCGGCAACATAGCAATATTCATTGTACGGTTTTGAGTTACACCTTGATGCACATTCGATGTACATTAAAACAAAAATTTATTTTGTATATGACCATATCAGTTACCAATTACTACGATTCAACTGAAATGAGCATTTACACGTTTCCAGCTGGGAGATCTACTATGTGATCAGTACCGAACAATATACTCTGTTTCCAGGTAACAGTATAAGTTACACTATTTCATGCCATTAAATTGCGTTAATGAGCATATACTCTGTAAATGATCTGGAGGTCTAATATATTATAATATATTATATTAGCAACACCCCCCTGTTGTTGTTCTACCGGTTGTAGTCTCTAGAGCATACAATACAAAATAAAATAATTTTTCAAGGAGCCCCCACCGCTGCAGTAACTTCCAGTACTGCAGTGTCTTTTTACGGCAGCTTACTGGCTCATCGGTTTATATATTACAATTTCAGCGACTCACAGCACTCCATTCCTTATCCTTATGAACCATTTAAGGGATACAGTGGTGAAATGTTACTGCTTGATTGATCCAAACGTGTAAGCGGATTATTGGCGTAAGATTGTGAATAGCTTGTACAGTAGTGGAAGTGATCATTCCAAAAGGGTATCCGCTGGACCGATTTTGTTCAGCGTATACAGTATTGTGAAGGCCCAATGTTTGTTCACGAATGTACACAAGCGGCAATTGGGACGGGCATTTTCGGTTTATTTTATTGAACACAAGTATACGGGCCATTTAATTATTGTTTCTTTTTTAATATTTTTTTTAAAAACGAAACTATACGATTCCATTAATAATAATATTATTAAAATAATATTATTAGTAATGGAATCGAAATTACAGTCCAGTTGGGGAGTTTCGTTTGCTTTTTGTACTGTATTATAGAATCTCTAAAATAGAGAACATTCAATCGAATTAATTCCGATTGACAGTGTACTACAGTACCGATACAATGTTAACAATAAAAACGAACAACTGTCACGGATACAAGGGCCTACGGATTAACCGTTTTTACTACTCAAGTAGAAGAACATCTCTATCTTGCGCATATCTTTCCATATAAGTGTGTATGTATGAGCAAGAGGGAATAATCTTATGACCATTGATCCGAGCTTGTTGAACAGCATGTTTAACTAAACGAGCAGCGACACCGTGACCACGCATAGCTGCAGGAACATAAGTATGAGTTAAATCATAAACCGAACCAGAATCACGAATCACATATGTTAAAAATGCTACTTCATTCGCATCTCCTAGAGTTAACGTATAGCGGCTGTTGGCCTTATCATTGACTGCTTGTTCCGACGACTGTGTTGTTCCCGACATTTTTCGATATGTGCCTTGGCTTGTTCACGCGCGTTGGTGTTGTTGGCTGGCCGACCACGTTAGAGAAATTACTGATCTATTTTTGTACATGTGTATGATCCGAACAACAACACTGACAGTGGTGGCGTACACCACTGTACATTGTATTGGACAAATTTGAAACGTGTCGGTGTTGCTATGGGTATTGAGAAAAAAAGAGATAGACCGGCAGTCATGACGACTTGGTTTCATTTGAAGCGTTCGTTTGAAGTTAAATTAGAAGTGTAAGTGGGATTGGCACACGTGTAATGGAATTTATTAAGAAAAAAGAAACGTCAAATCACATCATTTGTATGGGAAGTGGTGTATGTTGTTGATTGATTAGATCAAAAAAAAACAGATCAAAAAAACAGAAAGTTAAATACTGTAAAAGAAAGAAATCTATTTCAGATACGTATTATATAGGTATTGTGACGACTGATGATACTACTGTAGGATTGAAAAATTTAATGTCTTCATTTTTTTGTGCACCCAATCATTTCATGTTAAAAGATGTATCGATATTTTAATTTTGGCAAATCTTTCAACCTGACCGAAAAATCCTTCCCCCTCCCATCATACCTTTTAATTAAAAACAATGTACACGCCAGGTTTGCATCCTTGCCTCGCTTATCTCATTTCTTAATCCCGAATCTCTTAACATCCATCCATTCTCCCGACATCGTGAACATCCCAATACCGCTTCCTGCCTTGGCCTTATCACGCTCTTCTGCACTTACCCCCACTACCACCTCCCCATCATTCTTTCTTATTCTTCCTGTGTACAACTCAAAACCAGATGGCCGACACCAACAACTCTGCCATCAAGCCAGCTGACGCAGACAACATCGAGAGTCAAACAGCTGGTATTTTTGCAAATTTAATTCTAGGATCAATAATAACATCAGTATCATTAATAATATTTGAAATCCTTCGACGTAAACTCCCTGACATATTTGACTCACGTCGTGTGTTACATGATAGAAAAGATCCTTTAGATTATGAGAGTAATCGAATATTCTCACCTGCATCACCATCATACAGACCATTCGGATGGATATATCCAGTATTTCATTTAGATATCGATACATTAGCACTAACACATGGTCTTGACACAGCTTTATTTTTACGCTATTTACGTATGATGGCATTTGTATTCTTCGTTATGTTGGTTCCAACAGTCCCTTTACTACCTATTTATTACACAGGTACATTTAATGATACTCGCAACGCAGATGAAGATAAAGTACTAGGTGTACAAAAGTTCTCATTATCTAATGTATCACTTGGTGACAAATGGCGTATGTGGGTCACTTTAGCTTCTGATTATATTATTGTTATTTTAGTTTTATTCATTATATACCGTGAATTTAAAGTATTCACTAAATATAGAATTCAATATCGTGCTGGTAATAATCCTTCTAATTATGCTATACTTGTTGAAGATATACCTAAATCCTCATTATCGGAATCTAGTATACATTCATATTGGGATCAAATATTTCCAGGGCGTGTTAAAAGAGTATACGTTATTAGAAATGCGAAAAAATTACTTGGGAAAATTAACGAATTTTGGAAAACTGTTAATTTACGTGAAACTTCGGAATGGAATTATGCGTATAATTCAAAATTAAAAGGTGAAAAACCATTCCATAAAGCAGGTAAAGGACCATCATGTTTTAAAAAATCGTCATCTAAAGTAGATTCAATTGATTATTATACTGATCAACAACAATCATTAGCTTCAACTATTTCATCATATCAAGAATCACCATATGATAAATTTACACCTAATACAAAAGCCGCTATTGTTATATTTGATAGTAAGCGTACTGCTTCTATAGCTGCACAAACAAATTTCACAAGCAAAGCACATGAATGGAGAGTTCAACGTGCACCTGAACCCAATGCAATTAATTGGTCTTCATTTTCTATACCTGGTTATCAAAATGGTGTACGAACTTGTGTTACTATAACTGCATCACTTGCATTAACTTTGTTTTGGATTTTTCCAATTACCGCTATTATGGCGTTAACTTCATTGTCGAGTTTATCAAAATTGGAAATTGGTGATTCTAAACCGTTTAGTTTTTTAAATAATTTAATTGATAATTATCCCCAAGTGACCAGTTTAATTGAAAGTTTTTTACCAGCTATTGTATTATCAGTATTTCTATCATTAATACCAGTGTTTTTAAGAATGTTTGTTAATATATCAAGAGTTTCATCAAATGCACAAGTTGATATGCATGTACGTGATTGGTATTTTAATTTTGTTGTGTTTTCAAATTTTCTATTTGTTATTGTATCAGGATCATTATTGAATTCAATTCAAGAAATTGCAGAAGAACCATCAAAAATGACATCATTTCTAGCATCATCAGCACCTAAACAAGGTGCATTTTTAATGAATTTTATTATTTTAAAAGCTGTATCAGAAACACCTCAACAAATTTTACAAATTGGTCGTGTTGTAGTAAGATGGGTAATGTTAAAATTCATTGCTAAAACACAAAGACAAATAGATAATGCATTAATTGGTAATACAGAATTTCAATTTTTTCGATATTATGCAATATCACAATTAATTGCATTATTAGGATTTATATATAGTACAATATCTCCATTTATAATACCATGCTGTTTATTATATTTTGTAATTATGTATATTGTAATGAAATATAATTTATGTTTTTCATTTTATAACCAATATCAGGATGGTGGGTATATGTATGGTGGTGCTTTATATGGTGCATGGACAGGATTATTTTTACATTTACTAACAATGATTGGTATATTTGGATTGAAAAAAAATGCTGCACAATCTATTTTAATTATTATACCAGCTGGTATTATGTTAACTTATTTACTATCTGTACGTGCAAGTTTTTCAAGAATTGGTAAACATGGTTCTGCTTTAGAAACTATAAAGTTGATTAATTCAGCTGGAAGTAGTGATGAAATTAATGATGAAATTATGGATAAATATATTCATCCTGCTTTTATTCCTATACCTGATCCTCTTGAAAATTTAAATGGTGTTGATCCTAATATTACAGGAAAGGATTTTAATGATGAAGTTAAAGGTGATGATAATGACGTTGAAAAAGGTGGCGGTGATGAACTTGAAGGTCCTATTATTGATAATGATGATATCCCTGACGAAGATGTATTAAATTCAAAAATTGATCATAAATCCAAATCCAAATCAACTGAGGATTGGCTGGATGCTAGTAATGGTGGTAACAGTGATATAGCACCAGCACCTCCGAAGTCACCATAATCTATCTAATAAAATCGATCAATTAAATGATATTTAGTCAGCTGGACAGCTAAAAATTGTTTTTTCATATGGTATATAACATTTTATATAAAAATTGTAGTTTTTTTGTGATTAAAATTCTGACGCGGTTTTAAGTTTCCGTTCAACTGCCAATTAAAAAAAAAAAAAAAAGATTCCTTGAAATAATATAATATAATATCCAAATAAAAATAATCGCAATGACTTTTTTTTAGAGGTGACGTAAGAAGAGAGATGAATATGTTATCCTGGTCAGCTAGCTGGATTATTATCATTATTCTTTTCTTGAAATGGGTCAAAACAAAATATTAAATACCAGCAGGTATGTATTTGTTTTTAATATTAATTTATACTATAATTATTTTTAATACAAAGGATATATATATTAAGTTAAAAAGCATCTAAAATATGATCAAGCAAAGGATCATTAGTAGGAGTTATACGACGATCATTTCTTACTTGGCATTTATCATCTTCTTCTGCATCACTTATATAACCGATAACATCATCATCAGGTACACCAAGTGTACTTAATTCATCATGACCACTTTCATCAGCATAAGCTGCAGCAAATCTAGATCCAGATCGAACATCTTTAACTTGGTCAGTATCATTGTCATTGCGTGGCGTTATTATTGATGTGATGAATCTAGGTGAACGCCTTCTTAGTCTACGTAAAGGTGGTGTTTTCACATCATTTGTTGTTACTGTTACTGTAGTATTCTTATCATAATTCTCACTTGTTTCTTTTTCTATTTTAACAATACTCGTTGATCTTGTAATAATTTTATTGTTATTTTCATTGTCCTTGTTTACTGTTTTTGAAATAGATACCGTTTTTTTAACAACAGTACATGCATTTGGAGTAATGTTTTTGACATTTTCCTTTTTGTTCGTAGGGACTTGTGGTTCATTAATTGCAATCGGGAGTGGAATAGGAAGGACTAAACCAGAAGAAGAACATGATGGCGATGGAGATTGTTTTCTAGATGAGAAAAATAAACGACGTGCAGACGATGGTGTTTTCAGTCGTTGCTGTGATTTAGGTTTTTTAGTTGATGATGATGGTTTTGTTTTTGCTCTGGGTGTTGTTTGAGTTGATGATCGTGGTGGTGTAGCAATTATAGGTGATGGTGCTTGTTGTAAATCATCTGTATTTGTCTTTCCATGTCGTACTCTCTTAACAATTGGTTTACGAACACGAAACAAAGAATCAATGTTACTTTGTGATGACATCGCTTAGCTCCTCGACGATGAACTTGGCAAGTGGCAATGAAGGCGAACGACGAAAACGACGATATAATAAAGGTTTTGAAAATATATTGAGTCGCAGGTGATGAAAGGTCTTTTTTAATCAAATTTCGATGTTTGCTTTGAATAGGAACAAATGTGGGAGTATGAGCAGAGTTTTAGGGAGTACGAGTTGTGCTAAGCAACGTTTTCATTTAAACGGTAAGAAAATGAGCAGAAATTATGCAATGTAATTGGTTGACGGAAAAATAAGTAATACTCGAAACGGATAGTAGTAGTAAGGTATACTACATTTCCCGCCTTTTAATGGACACGTGTGTTATAATTGTATATTGCTTACAGTAAATGTGATCAATGATGATCACAATCATCTTGATGACTCCATCATAATATGATACTATTAGGGCATACTATTATTATTGTGATAATAACATTATTGTCAGGGTGCATAAAGGTGATGTTATCAGTTGACAAATTACCTGAGCTAAACTGATAATGGGTATATATGGCTTCACATCACCACCTGTGCCTTTACATACACCATCACCTTCTTCAACTCTAACACCATTGATCAGTAAACGAAAAGTTTATATACCACACAGAAACCACAAGTTACGACAACAACCTCGAGCATTGTTATTATCACCATTACCAACATTAACAGTCATAACACTGTTATCAACGAATTCTCGAATACCATCATCCATTCGTAATGCACCGACTGCATTCATATTATCATCAATCTTATCTAATATAAATTTACTACCATATTCATCATCAGTATATACATCGATTTTGGATTTGGCTCCACAAGCAATTGCTCTTTTACTCTTGTCCACTCCATCGTCATCGTCATCATCAAAATTGCATACTTTAATACTTCCGTTTATGATAGGAGCATTAGGTACTTTCGTATCAGCTTTGATTGTTCCCTTTGTGTTATCTGGTATTGGTATTGGTATTGGTGGTATTGATAAACATATATTTGCTTCATTGTTAGCTGCATTCACAGCCACTTACATAGGTGGATCTTTGAATTTTTTAGGGATTGTCAATTTATTAGCTATACCCAAACAAATGGCAGCTACTGCTATAGCTGTTGATATGGCTGTAATGGCTATTTATTTCGTTATTCTTTTCTCTCTTTCTGCACGATCTCGAACCATTAGTAAAAATAACAATAATAATAATAAGAATAAGAATAATAATAATAATAATAATAATGTGACCACATCTTTCTCAATAAAATCAATACTATCATCTATAATACCGATATCATTATCATTTTTCATTGTGAAAGTATCTGAAATGATAACAACGAAATTAAATTTGCCAAGGACATTAACATTAATATTATCATCAACATTAGCATATATATTTCCTAAATCATTTATTTCTTCATCATCAAAGATAATATCATTCATATCAACATTATCATTATCATTTTTCTTTGCATCATTAGGCGCAACTTCAAATATCTCATTAATAACATCATCGTCGTCTTCATTAATAATTTTATTATCTGCAATATTTATTATTCTAGGTCATTCATTCATTTTATATATTATAGGTCTTAAATTTTTTAATATTTCATTACCTAAACTATTAATTGCTTCAAATTGTAATATAGGTGGTGCTACTACTGCTCCTACTTATGCTGCTGCTTCTGGTTGGAATTCATATATTCCTGCTGCTGTAGCTGCCGGTACTTTAGGATATGTTATTTCTACTCCTATGGCTTTACTTTTGTATAAAGTCATCACCGCTATACCATTTAAATGAAATGTGTGATGAAAGGAGACAAATTTACATATGAAGACATAATCGAAACAATAAGAAAAGAAACAAAAAAATAAGAAACAATATTCAGTCAAACAGAGAGAGAGACACACACATACAACACAAACAGGATTGTAACTTATATTTGACCAAAATTTTTGTCAAGTTTTTGTCGATAAGATACTAATAAATCAGCTTTGAGGTCTGTAATGTACATGAGAACATTATCATGATTAAGACGACCATTATTTTCATCTATATTATCACTTAGAAATTTAAAAATTCTATCACGTATAATATTAACATCATTTGTAGAAAGTCTTGAAGAAACTTGCGCATTATTAAGTTGTTCTTCAGTAACATCGTCTTTCTGCTGTTGTTGAATTCTAGGTATACGATCATTATCAAATAGATTTCTTTCTCTATTTTGTTTTTTAACGGCAGGACTTTTCCTAATTTCAATCACATCATCATCATCATCACCATCACCATCATCGCCATCACCACCACCATCACCACCATCATCAACATCATCAACATCATCACCATTAACAATTTCATCGTCATCAATTATTTCTTCATCTAGTTTATCTTCAAATACATGAGACATATCTTCTTCTACAAAAGTGACAAAATCATTTTTATCAGCTATATAAGCACAACCTGCATTATTATACATTTGACAACAATCAGAACATTTACATAAATAAATCCTAAAACCAGGTTTCCACATTAAATCTAAACTACCAGGCTTCATAGCAGAAACAATTTTTTTAGGTTTAATACAATTTCTGTCTTTATTACTACCATCGTTTGGATTTAATCTTTGATTATTCATAGACTTCCAATATTTTAAATCCGATGATTTAGTCCAAGCATGTAAAGTATTATAATAATCCATTAATACAGGCAAAGTTTTAACACAATCTTTACATACAAATTCATAATCAGTTGAGTAAGGAAACGTTTCCTTATTGTTTGATTTCAATTTACTATCTGTACGATAACATTCTTCATGAAACCAATCTTCACACATTGCACATTGAGCCATTGGTTTTTGATAATCATAATCTAAATCACATCTACAATAACGACTTTCAAAATTATGTGAATATGTATTTTCATTACCTATATTAATATCATCTTTATCATTTTGTAATAAACAAACGTTTCTAGCACGTTTATTACCACAATCACATTTAAAATGTCTTTTTGTATATAATTCAAATACTTCTTCAATATGATCTCCATGACATGTTGCTCTACATCCTGCACAAAACCCAGATTGTCTACCATTCGCTTGCTTTGTACATTTACGACATGCATATAAATCTTGTCTAACATATCCTAATCCATATGTACATGGTCTTGTACTTTTTTTAACTTTTCCCGATGATCGACGTTTACTACGAGGCATTTTCAATTGTTGCTGTTGCAACTGTTTGAAGAAAGTGGGAAAAATAAATGAATAACGTTGAGTTGACAGAAGAGTAACCGTTGTCTTTCAGCTGGCCGGTCTTGACTTCAGTAGTGACCGATGTCAAAAAATTAATATTTAATCCCATAAATAAAATGTTTTACATAGGATTCCCTCTGTTCCCGTTTCATTTCATGACCCCTCTCTGCTCTGCTGTCAAACGTACACGTGGCACATGCGTGTACAAAGACAAAGCAAACACCAACACTTTGGCGGCAACATAATACTTACACGGTTACACTGTACACGTTTTAGTATCCAGTTCAAGAAAAAAGAAGACTTTTACAAGGCGTCACATGGAGGTCTGAGCTGGGCGACGTAAATATCAGATTTTAGTATGACGAATATTTCAAGTGCATCTAAATCAAATGCGGGATCACCAGATCTTGATAAACTATTTGTCCAAACGGCATGAGCATTCGGTGCTTTAGCAATTACAACCGCCCACTTCGTATTATTTTCACATTGTTGTTCAACTGTTTTTTTAGCACATTCCACAGCAGCCGTAGTTAATGAAGGATTACAAATACCATTGTAAACTATTTTTTTTACCATCATTTCCTCGTCATCCTCGTCATCCTCGTCATCCTCGTCATCCTTATCATCATCATAATCATCAGGTCTTTTAACAATATTCTTAACATTGGATATCCATTGAATATGATCAAGTAACAACATGATTTCATTTATATCATTACTATTTTTAATAAGTTTTTCTACGTTTTTTGGTACATATTTCATGATAGTTTCAGTTATTAAAGGTTCAATTTTGTTCTGTTTACTTTTATTGGTATCACACATAACAGAATCATACTTAATTTTAGCCACTCCACATGATAGATATACTTTATTTATAAAACCAATCCGTTTTTCATTTAATGCCCATTTACATCTATTACGTTCACCATTCTTGTTATACTTAATATTTAAGTAACGTGGTAAATCATGTGTACGCAGATGTTTTTTACATTTCGTGACTGGCAATCCAATAGTTGAAACTTGACTTTCAGGTATACCTATAAATATTTCTTTTCCTAACATCGTAACATTTAATGAATGTGATATACTATTATTAACAGTGTGTCCTACAAGTGATGTAGATTTACTACATTCTGTTGCATTGTTCGTTAAAAATTCTGTTGACAGCAATGTTGAAATATCTACATTGTAAAGTGTTGTCAAGTATGGTGATATTGGTAATGGTTCATGTGTTATGGTCGATGTTGATGTTGATGTTGAATTTGGTTGATCAATGAAAATCAAAGTTACCGATGATGTCAGATTTAAACGTGTTGCTATATTATCGGGATGTGGTTTAAATAATCGAATGTGAGGACGACGTGTCATTGTTATACCAATATACTACTCCCTGCAGAACAATAAATCGACGACTGACACCACCACAGATTTTGTTCGTGTTCACTCTTCGTTGTGATCAAATATTTTATTTTGATCCGACGGATCAATTTTTTGAGTTGTACACGTGTTTAAACAAATTGTTTATACAAAATCACCGCCAAATTAGTTGCTATGCTGTACATTTCGTGATGAGGTGGAGTCTAATAAAATAAAAAAAAGGGTTTAAAACCCCACTTTCCACATCGCCTTCATGTTTTTCATCTCTTCTCATCCTATCCTAGTTTTCTGTTACCTCTTTCTGTCTATTATTTTACATTCCTTGTCTCACCCGAGTTTTCTGTTTTCTTCTTGTCTCAATTTAAGAAATAGAAAAAATGATTCTGTCATTTGCCAATTATTCATTGCCTTTGTCAACACGTTCTATTGATGTACCACAGAAAACAAATGTGAAAAAAAGAACAATTAACAACAGCACACATAGGCGGCGTTCAGTTATTATTTTATCTGCTTCTGACTCCGGCTCCGATTGTGACGCAACACCATCAATACCATCGAATAATAGTAACGGCGATGCTAAGAGACACGAAGAATATAGACATTTTGAACTGTTAGATGATGTGGAAGCATCAGCAGATATGACAGTTTGGAATACCGTAATCCATGCATCATTAAAACGCAAACTTCAAGGAATAATATCAGAATCACCTTTCACAAATGGAGTATCATCTTTACTTCATAAATCACCTGCAACACAACAACATACTCCATCATCACCATCATCACCATCATCATTACCATCAACAACATTAACACCGACAATAAGAAATACAAATATTAATAAATCACCTGGTCAAG
>JAULBU010053717.1:0-12456 GCA_032358235.1 Odonthalia washingtoniensis | reverse complement strand
ACAACATTTTTGCGTTTGGCGATCATTTTACAATTTAACGTCCGAATTAACCAGACTTAGGGCGGTTCTATAACAGTTTTAAGTTGCAATTTTATTCTTTCGTCACTGTGCACAAATAAATACATTGTGTTTCTCCACAGGTAGAAGATCGACAGAAGACTCTGCAATATATTGGATTCCAAGTGATACTACAAAATCTATTTTACACACTCTTTACAAATACCGATGGGGAGCTATCATAGATTCTGTACTATCAGAATATGGGGGAAATTAATTACTACCAGAAGCACCGCTCTCGAATGCTTCTTTCTGCAGAGTTTGGGCTCCGAACTTACCCTTACTAATAATTCATAAACTTGGTTCTGATTTCTGTGATACATGCACACAGTTCACATATACCGCAAACAGCGTAACCGATATCGACACACAGAATTCAATTATTTCAGCAAAAAACAACATCATCAGGGGGTTTTAAGCGAATTTCGATGGTATCGGCAAATCCAAGTGATTGCCAAATCAGACCAAAAATCCCACATACATTTGGTATTTGACTTTCCATAAAAGGTTTTACTCCCTTCTCTTGTTCACCAACCAGGACAGTTACATTTCATAACTGGGTTCAAGTTCGATATATTCGGAATTTATAGTAGTGCTTTACACAAAAACTTTATTTATGGGCTCCCTAAAGGCCATTGCCCAGGTGTTAAAACTTGCAAGGACGTAGTATCCATGATTCATCACATATTACTACAACACGGACAGTCTGGTCAGCCCTGTGATCATTCATCACATGTATATCTTCACGCGGACAACTGTACAGGAAAAAACAAGTACAAATTTATGTTGTTCTTCCTTTTGTGGAGAGTTTGATGAATATGGAGAAAACGATTCATGTGTGTTTTTTAATTGTGGGACACGCTAAGAATTTCGTTTATGGTGCCTTCGGTCACGTGAACCGACAACTACTGCGCAGTGATGTGCGAAGTCCGAGGGGAATGATGTCCGTCATTGAGTCGAGTGCTGATTGTAACTCTCTTGTCTGCTGTACTGACATACTTTGGATAGAATGGAAGCGGATTCTGTCCCATTTTTAAGGTACCATTAAAGTTTAATATATCGAACTATCAATATCCAACTTCGATGCGACTTGGCTTGGAGTTTTAATGGCATAACAATTATCAACATACCGCAATTGGTCTACATTCTCGCTTTTAAAAAGCGACATAAAATTAGAGGACATCATGATGGCCACACAAGATTTTCTGCCCTTTAGAATGTCTAGCATACCGTTCAGTCTAGTTCCGTCACAGATTGAACAGACGAGAGAAGGGTACTTGAATAAATACATAGGTGAAATTTATCATGCACAAGATGATACATTTCAGAATATGTATTTTAGTAGTGGCTAGAATTGGAACAGTGAATGTTAGGTACTATCAGCCTAAAATTAAATCGGAAAATTGATTTTTTAATAATGGAATAATTGGTCGTTACTAATATCCTAAAACAAAATTTCGGTCTCTTAACATCCTGTATGTTCTCGCTCTGTAAGATGTAAAGAAAGTTGAAAAATTAAAAATAAATTTTCCTATTGTATTTCTCTTCAAATTTGGGACAAAAAAGGTCTCAGACAAAAATACTGAAAGATAATGCGATTTTGCTCAAATCTCAAAACTCATTGAGGAGCCATAGTCAGATCTTTCAATGGGTAGTTACAAATATGTTTCCTGCGTTTCGTTTCCCTGTATTACGATCTATGACACGCCTTCTTCCACTGTTCGGAATGTTTGTGATCACCACATGACGTCATGGCATGTTTGAAGGTTTCGGAGCTTTCTAGCTCACCTGCCGTTGTCACCAAGTGCAGCATTGAGTCAACATTTAACTTCTCCTTCAAGTTTGTTTCTACTTAAGCTGTTTTCAGACCATGACTGTGGGTTGAGTCACCCGTTGTCGGGACCTCGTCTGGATATGGCTCCTGCTGTGCGGTTGTGCCTTTAGTTGCCAGAGCTTCGCTTGGTTGAGACTTCTGCCGGAGGGTTACGTCTTTGAATCGATTTTTAGAACCGAGCGGCCGGCCGCGTCGTTTCTATGTCCGTCACTACTGACGGTTGTGCTCTGTTCCTCTATTCCTCTATTTCCTTTCCCGTTTGAAGAATTTGGACAGCTTGTGGTCGAGCTTCTGGAGTCATAAATAGAAAACAGTTGTAGTAAAAGTGAAGAATGTTGTTTTGTTTAGGAAGGATAAATAAAATTTGGATTTAATCCAATGATATGTTTACCGTTTGGGTCACGTTTAGATCGCAGAAACCTACCCCGATGTGTTCTTGGCCCAAACAGCCACTTCCATACCAAGGCGGTAGAATGACAGGTACCTGTTCCTAAGATATGTCCCCATGGTCTGCTAAATAATGTACAATAGTGGCCATGAGACGGTCTGGGTAGGATAAAAATTGGCACAGGTGCTTCTTTATTCAAAACATAGAAGTTGAGCTAAAATATATAAAAAATACTCCAAAACATTAGTAAACTAATAGAGAATGGGATCGGATGAAAAACGTATTCTAAAAATTTTCTTACTCGGATTTTGATATATTAAGCCTGAATTCGTTTTCATTTTCAGGCATTTCATAGTCCTGGAATTTGAGACGAACTGCACTACGTTGTAAAGTTTCCACATCCATATCGCAACTTCTGCACATCGGCGATACCGTACCAGCATTTTTAACTTCTTCAACTTCTTGAATTTAGTCTTTTTTGTGAATTTAATTACTTCCGATCTCAACTTTACTATTTTCCCATTTCGGTCAAAAAATATTCAGTCTTGCTTGTTGCTTTTTCAAGCAAATAATGATACTCCCTTTTCCAAACTTCTATTGTCATCCTATAGATTTTGATGTCTTTTTCGACTATTTTCAGTCTTTCCAATTTGTTTTCCAGTACACGATTGGTCTGATCAAGCTTTTTTTTGTCTCTTGAAAACATTTACGAACCAGTGCTTCATTTTTCTCCATTAATGTGTTCACTTGCGACGTTAGAAATTTCTTGTGTTCATTGTCGTCTTTAGTTGCTATGATGTGCAGGTCGTTTGCAACCGCGTCTGAATGCGTACGCATGTTAATGTCCATCATGGCCATGGGTACAACCATTCCAACTCGGCCAAGAATCATGCGAACGAAAAGCATGATTCTTTTTGTTCCCATGATTCTTGCACGAGTTGGAATGGTTGGATGAATAATACGGCATAGGATTGTTTTGATGTTGATAAAAGTTAGTTGAATAACAGGACGAAAAAATACTTTTTGGCGAAGACTTTATAAGCAAGAAATCGATAAAGCATTCATTCGTGTAACTATCGAATTCAAATCTATCGTATTTAGATTGTAAATTTTCAATTAACTTTAGTATAGGCAAATTCAGGTCTTGATATTTGTTTACATGATACATATTATGTAGTTGCACATTTTCATTATATTGTTTTGTCTGACGAAATTATTTTAGTTTTGACTTCTTTGCTTATAAAGTTTATATCCCTCATGATTTGATTATGCAATCACTGTAAACCACATACCGTGTTATTTCCCATAGCACAACATTTGCCCGATTTTGATATAGAAGTCGTGGGTAGCAAAAATATAAAAATTGTCAATATGGTAAGACAAGTGAATTCGTAGTAGTTGTTCAGGTTAGTAGTACTTATTGAGATGGCCGTGCAGAACAGTACAATAAATTGACATTTCATGGGTAATGAGAAGAGGAGGATCATAGGCAAAGACTTCAACTTAGTTTTGGAGTGGAGTGGTGTGATATTATTTTTATTTTTCAATTGTCAGTTCGAGCATCTCCATACGTAAAGGTTTGTAATAAATAATTTTATTCAATATGCAACTGAAAATACCCAAAAAAAGTTTAGATGTAGACCGGATTATCGCCGCTCTGTCACCACAGGGGTTCCAGGTTTAGAAAAGAAAACTGACAGTGTGTGCTACACAGCGTGTAGGATACACTGGGGTCGGCGCATCTTAATCCCGTAAACCAATTATCACGTCATGGGGCGGTGACAGGTTAACATGAAAGGGCCTGGAGAGTTTTTACTATTTGCCGTGACATAATTTGGCGGGGTTCAATGATTTAGGGCATTAGCAGGTGTTGCATTTTCAAAACTAGAGGACGGATTTTCAATGGAGTTTCATCTCTAGTTAGGTGCTGAGTTCGAATATGGGTAGATGTTAAGAATGAAAGTAGTTTATCGCGTTTTAAACGGAACGGAGATTTGGCCAAAATTATTTCAAATGCAATTTTTTTATTAATTTTTGAATATATATTTAAATTGAAGATAAATTTATCAAGTTTCCGAAAAAGTTTTCAGAACTAAAATTGGACATCAACTTTCCAAGTTACATGACAAACATTTCGACTTCCCTAAAAACGTTTTTAACTTTTTAGAAGGACATTCTGTTAGCCTTTCTCTACACTTATTTCAACGCCTATCTGATTTCTTACATTATGAAATCATTCTTTCATTCGCACTCACCACTCCCGTAAATCATCATTGCCATTATCACCCCAACATTCACTTACCATCTCCACCTCGTTGCCATATTTATATAATATATGATATTATCAGCTTTCTACCTTGGAAAAAAGAGGCGACTAAAAAGTTTGACAGAACAGAGCTTGCAAAATATTTGTACCATCCATAAAAGGCCATGTTGGACTGAATCATTGTTCCTATAATAACGGTCTAAAATTTTAACAAGTAAGTAGTCCTTTTGGGTTCCACGTTGCTCGGAAAGGACATCTGTTAGAGGTGCGACATGCATGCCAAATGTATCAATTTGGATATCCATTTTTTGGAAGATTTACTTTGTCCTTCAACAGAGAAAATAAAGACCCGCTAGAACTGTTACTGAAAGCTTTCATAAATATATCACCAGGATGCTCTTTATTGGTTGTGAAAACGTGGCCTTGAGTAATTTTCAATGCAGCTGACATCGTGAAGTACTTTTCCAATAAGGCTTTCCAATTTCGCCAACGGATATGACTTCCTGGGCTGCAATAGTTAGTACGTGAACTTCTACTAACAACATCCATAATATCGGCGGGGGTCATGACATCACTTTTGCGCAAACATTGCTTCACATGTCCAAAGAATCCATCACAGACATTTTTGGGTGTCCAGCTACTAAAACAAAATGAAAGGACCTCATCCTCAAATCCCATCAGTACCCCCCAAGTCATATAGAACAAAATAAATCTATTTCTTTTCTGTCCAGTACAATTGTCAGCATGAAATATTAGACGTTTTCCCACGCCTAGTGTTGACATTAAAGGTTATCTGCAACAAATGGAATGGTGAACCATTGATATTACAGTGTTAGTTATTTTCTCACCCGGCCAAAATCCTTCCCCTAATCCAAACACATCGGTCTCCTTGTCATTGCTACGCTACTCCAAAATACTTAAACTGCAAACCAGTAGTGAAGTGTAGTTGTCCAGGTTGTCCCTGAAGTTTTGGTAAGAAAAACTTTCTCCGCTTAATCGAAAATAAAATTATGCAATGTTTGTTAGATGGAGTGCAGAATTCTTGGAACTTCTTATTCAGTTAAAACTATGTGCGTTATTCATTTAATGCCATTAATGGTGGTCTAGATACGATGTTGATGCAAGTGTACGAACATCATTGGATGGAAACCTGTTAATTGTTTCACACATAACTATGCGAAGGTGTGAATGTGTCACAAAACTCGGAGCCCATCAACGCAATGCAAAGAATTGGCATATCATCTTTCCAGTATCTCAAAAGCTGACTGTACGTTATATGTGTTTCAGGTCGAAAAAACGACCAATCATTTCAACAACAGCGTCCCCAAGACTTCCCATTTTTTTGTATATTATATAATAACAAATTTCTTTGTGAATTGTGATGGCAACATGCGCAATGGAGATTCATCTCTTGAACCTCTTCCGCGAGGACATCCCATTCCATAATCATCAGCAATGGATATTCAAAATGTTTTCACAACCACTCGTTTTATTCCTTATTTACCTATTCTACTTTTATTTTTACATCATGTCATTTAACATGATGTTGAATAAGTAGAGGTATCATTACTCTTTCAAATTTCAATTCCATGTCTTCTAATTGTTTCTGTAGACAATTGAGTTACCACCTCGAATGCTTTCAAGCAAACTCCTTTTTCTTGTAATTCAAAAGCCGATGACATTCGTTGTGAACTTTTGGAAACATCTGCACGCTCTTTCCTTTTTCAAGATCGTATAGTTGCGTATTTTATTAACTCATTTTCTTCACCAGCACTGGACGACAGTGCAAACAACATTGCTCGGGAAAATGAAACTCGCTCTACTACATTCATCAAATAAAATCCCTGAGCCATCTCAATAGTAGCCACCTTCTGACACTCTTCATAATCGCAAGACAATTCTGTGAATTGACGACAAAATCGTCGATTTCACTTCGGTCACTATCAGAGTTCCATAGGTTTGTTACAGATTGCGCAGAAGAAGATGGTAGTTGTAGTGATTCAGTGTTTAAAATGGAGTGAAAGTATTGCTCGTTTACACTAGAATATAGCACCGTCGTCGCTGACCCGATCCTCCTGTTGGCATACACTACCGCCGTCGCGAAAATAAAATTTTATGTTGCACACGTGGGATGGAACCGTGTAAATGTTGATGTGATAATGGCCAAACTGCATTAAAATCCGAAAAAGGCGGAAAGAAAAGCATCCCGCCTTTTTTGATGAGCATTCCAACATCAACCGTAACCTCAACATCAACATCAACATCAACATCAACCAAAAAACAAGGCGGCACAAGTAGGAACAGGTGAATTGGCAGGAAGTGAAAATGAATGTGCACTAGCTGACGACTCCATATGAAAAGTTGAATCCTCCATACTCGGTCGCCCCATCGGAATCAGGAAGTGATACCTGCAGAGGGTCTGGTGATGATCAGGTAATGCATTCCGAGAGGTTTGGGCCGAGGAATAGAACAGTAACACGTACTGAAAATAATATTGCAACTCCTAAAAGCCGAGAAATGCAGGCACCCGAACAAACAGCTATTGTAGATATTAGTGACAACGTAGTGTCATCACCTTCTGCGTACTGATTCGACGAAATATTTAATGCGCCATTCAATCATCAGTGTAGCGAAACTAACGAAGATAACGAGAACGAAACCGAGAAAGAAGGTAATACAGCTAACATTTCTAACATTTCTAACATTTCTGTTTTTGAAAGCACGAACACTGAATTTACAACCCCAACTTCACACTACCCCACCAATATTGTTCAATATACTGCGCATGTGGAAATACCTATTCTAAAGAAGAAGGTAGAACGGCCGAAGGGATCACGAAACGCAAAGACAGTTCTGTGTGAAAAGGAAGCAAGAAAGGGCAGGAGAAGATGTAAGGAAAGCACTTTTCGGAGAAAGAAAGGTTATTTTTAGCCAAGGAATGGATAAACCAGTAAATGAAGGAGACGAACCAGAGAGATGAAACGATGTGAGCGGAGATTGCGGAATATCTGCATACCAATTTCTCTCTCATTTGCACACCCTCCTCATCTAAATCGAAATGGTTTTCAATGAGGAATGGTGTAACTAATTATTTGGCGGCCAAACAACATGTGATGAACGGGAATAATAGTGGACGAACCAAAGAAGAACTACTGGAAATGGCGATGGCTGTGTATAAGGTAAGGTCGGGACGGAACGAGAAGGATGGTGAAGAAAGGACGCTACTGAGTTCAAGTGTTTATTAGCAGCAGAGTATTTGTCGGATCATCCTAAATTTGGCGGGCTGTCGGCTGAAGCGGAACAGTCTGCCATTTCTGATGCTATAAGATCATCATCGGGATCATGCCGAAGTGGAATTGACAGTGAGGAAAATGTGGGGAAATACACACAACAGATGGGTGTGAAAAGTACAAAGCAGAAAATGTACATGATGAAGAAATCTGAAGACCAAATTAGAAAAGAAAGGAAGAAGAAGAGCGACATGGACAGAAGTACAAGGGCAATGAACCGGCTGGCAGATGATTAGGAGAGGGACCGACGTGCTGAAAGAAACTAGACTTTTACAGATGCTACCGAAAGAGTCAGCGCCATACAAGGAAATCGTGGAATCCGTGTTACGTGATTTGGACAGTGAGAAGGATACTGTTGAGAAGTCTGATGATGAAGAGGTGGAAGAGGAGGAATAAGTTGCGTAGTAAATTTTTTTCCAGCGTCTCTTCTCTGAGATGTTGGTTTTTTTTTTACTTTTTCTGTTTGTTGTTGCTACATTTTGACTACATTTTACCTTTTCTTATTGACATTCAGTATTCCGCTTGAAGGGCATTCCGCTTTCGCCATTATTAATGCATGCCAGTAGTTATGGGTATGGGAAAATGTTCATCCACCCTTCATCATTGTCACAATTTTCGTCCATTTTGACCTCAACGTTGTGAGAGACCATCATGTATTTTTCTTCCCGCATGTTTTCTGTAGTGAAAAAAAAAATCAAGTTCTGTTATTGGCAAATTCCATACAGCAGTACATGTATTTTATAAAATGTTTACACGTTTGTGAAATAGGAGTAAGAAAAAAGGAATAAAAGAACGCCGTCGGCATCCTGTTCAAAACCGCGCCCCTTCGCCCACCGCGTCCCTTCACCACCATCGCCATTATTTCGCCACCGCCTCCCTTCATCACCATCGCTATAATGTGGCCACCGCCACGACAAGAATAATGTTTCTGGTACAGCAACTGCAACTGCAACTGCAACTGCAACATTATCAACAGCAGCATCAACACCATATGCAACAGCAACAGCACGCCGAGTCCTCCTCCACCCCGACCAAAACTTGAATTTTGAACTTTCTGCGCACATGAATGGAAACGTCCATATCCTTTGTCTCCTTGTCTTTAACACCTTTATCGTCGCTATAACCATACTGTTAGGCTACTACAAAACAACTGGGTACATGCAGATGTCCGTACATCTACTTGTATTGGGAAAGGCGGCAGTGGTGGGTATCTACTCCAGCAAACTCAATGGAAGGAGTAGTAACCTTTATTATTAACATTAAAGACTTTCAAATAAATCACTCACACCTTCTTCTACAGTCTCAAACGATGCAATAAGTTCTTCCTGCAACGTTCTAAATGCTAAATGGCTGGTGATTTGATACTCACTTGCAAGAAGTGTTCCCGAATATGCATGAAATCCTAATTGCAAATCAGGAATACCAGAAATTTCCTGTTCCTTCTCTGAAACATCTCTCACCAAGTCTTTCTCTTCATTAAAAAGTTCCATGATGACATCACCACCATCTTCATCAACTACATATCCTGCCTCCACCATTCTTATTAGCATATTATGTAATATTGCACACACCTCACTCGTCCGGACAATATCCTCTTTTCCTCACCTTCGGTTTTCCCGCCTCAGCACCTCGAACATGGATTTCCAAAAACCAAAGCAACGTTCAATATCCTTCCGAATTGCCTCTTGTAGCTTTTTGTACCTTATTTGTGACTCATTCGTTGGATGATGTGTAGGTTTAGCGAACAAGGGCCAGTTCGGATATATAACGTCTCCCAGAAAGTAGAGCTGTTTCCTCTCTGGCCCTTGCTCTGTTATTTTGTAGTTTGAATCTAGTCTCAATCTAAACTCACCACGTAACATTCATCGCATCAGAGGCGACACAGCTAGCACATTCAGATCATTATTACTCCCGACCCTCCCGGCAAACCAACTCCAAATGTAAAATTTGCGATCGCACCTCGCCTCCACTACTATCATTTCCAGTTTCCCTTCCTTCGGATTGTGGTATTGTCCCTTTTCGGCGAAAGGTAAATTCTTCCATTTCAATTTCATGCAATTCAGGCATCCTGCACAACCCCTGAAGCCTGCTTCCTCGTACATTTCCTGAATTCCTTCCAGCTCTTCCTTCGTTGGTTGCCTGTTCCCGTTGATGCTCCCAAACAGCTGAATCGTGTGTTTAAGGAAGAGCTGGAAGTATGTCCGCAGTCTCCTCCGTCATCCTACTCCCATCTTCCAATCGATTAAAATCATCTCCTGTCCTTTAACAGACGAATGCACGCAAGAACCTCGACCATAGATGGGATTCCTACCTTTCCAGTCACAATTTTTTCGTTTCCCATACGTCCAGGTGTGCTCTCCTCAAATCCCCGTGGATGCGAAAAAAGAGCACACCTGGAACCCTAAATCTCCTCCTGAATGTTTTGTGCGGATACACGGGGAGTCCCCACCCATGCCAAAGTAGTCCCGAATCCAAGACGATTCGGGACGGTTGATATTCCCAGTTCACCCGCTTCGTCCCCCCATGTCCCCCATCCCCAGTTGTCATAGCCGTATTGGTCGACGTCATCGTCATCAAGTTGTTGTTTATATGCTTCTTGTAGAACAGTTGAAATTATGGTAGTACGACGCTGACGTCGTTTCGCGATTTCCTCGATTTCCTCCATTTTGAGGTGCTTTGGTGGGATTATATTCACCGGAGACGGCGGCATTGAATATAATCCCCCCAAATACTGTATTTCAAATTTGACTTTTCTTGCGAAGTCCTTTCATGTCAACGTGTCATATGACAGTGCACATGCTGAAACTCACGTTCATGCACATCACCGCATGACGCGATATTTTCTTCACGGCGTTATGATTGGTCAAATTCAGTGTACCCCTACACGCAGCGCACAGTACTTTCTCAGTTTCCATTTCTGAAAAAACGCCTATGGAGATGCCACTCCGAAAAAGTGGTCCTCACCTTAAACGTTTGGCCTATATACAGTTGCAGTTTGAATAAAATAAGTTCTTGCAAACTTACGGAGTATGGAGATGCTCTAATTATGAAGTTCATTAAAGAAAAGAACTTGTGGAGGTGAGGGTCAGAACTGGGTTTCAATGAGGCTGGTATCGTTCTCTGTTGAAGAGTCGGAAGTAACGAGGGAGCGTTGAGTTTCGACAAGATCAAGAAGATCCATCATCAATTTCGTTGGAAGGGGTATAATCGAAGATATGAGATAAGAAAAGGGGGTTACCGAGAGAGATTTAAATATAACAAAGAACAAAATCATAAATAACTTGAGATTAAATTAAATTAAATTAAATTATTTTTCGATTTACTTGGCAAAGAAGGAAGTTCAAATTTTTAGAGCCGTTCATAAACTGAAATAGCATCTACAGCTTTTGGGGTATTACCACATAGTATGAAGACCATTTTGAAAACAAATTTGGCTAATGAAAAGCCCTTGACTTCACCTTCAACGGGGTATATGAATCTCACGTTTTCCCAAAACTGCGATAAGCTACTCTTTTTCTTGGCACATACCCAAATGTCGGCTAGATGAGGCATCTCGCCGACATAGAAATCATGGGTTTTTTGTAGGTGCACGTGTAGCAATTTCAATCCTCATAATTGCATCAGTTTTAATTTTTTCATTTTCAGAAAAAATAAGAAATTGATTGCAACTCACAGTACGACGGCATGTATGCTACATTCCCCCCTTCAAATCCTGTCAATCCTTTCCTCCTCCCATATTGCAACAGCATCTTCTGGTAACTAATTAGTTTACTTCGGCATTTGGCTTCCCTCATCCGAACTGCCAACACGTCAAAATTTTCCTCAACAATTAGGCAGTTAGCCTCCATCATCCCAACCCACACCAACACAGCGAGAGTAAAAGCAACAATTTTTCCTACATCATACCAACGCACAACGATACATCGAAAGCAACAATAAATTTGGAATTCACACTCTCGATAATAATCCGATATTAGAGCGCACAGTAGTCTCATTTTCTTCTTTGATATACGGTATGACCGCCTAAAATATTTATCAGGTAGTTGTCCAGAATGAACGTCGTAATCAAATGTGTCTATCTAGCACACATATCCTTCCAATGCAAAGTTCTTTGCGAAGTATTGACAACACCTAACGGACTAGAATACTATTTTATTACTTGCGTCAAACTTGTTTTTGCACTCTTAACTTTTCTTTTTTATCAACGGTGGCCGTCGTATTTCTCTGTAGACTATTTCAGACATAATTATTATGTTCTCATAAATGTGTGTTGCTTCCCAAATTCTGTGGCGCCAACTACAACATAGACCATCATAAAATTCAGTTATGCGAACTCCAATGTAAAAAATCCCTAATTGTCGCGTGCGATAGAAATATACAGTCGTCACCGATATAAATGTACAGTAAGGATTATTTGTTCTTTTCCGATTTTTAATTGCATGTAAAATCAATTTTTCTCCAGGAATTAGGAAATTTTCTAGATCATTTTCGGAAATATTGATTTGGAGATACAGCTATTTTGTAATTCTCCAAATCACCCTTCTTCCAAAAAAATTGAAATTTGAAATGTTATAGAACGGCCCTAAGTTGCGAGTGTTGGATTAGTTTTCACGGTCTAGTT
>JAULBU010053706.1:0-12457 GCA_032358235.1 Odonthalia washingtoniensis | reverse complement strand
CCCATCAGCTGCTCGTGAACTGCGAGCTAGTCAACCCTTCCCCGATAACTACCCGGATACCTCCGACAATTCATGGGACATCAAATACGCGGACCCCAAGCGGATGGCACAATACAACCAAGGAGGAGATGGCGAGTCGGCTGACTCCGACGTATCCTCATCCGAAGACGAATCCCCTAATTGGCAACAGCCCAAGACCAAATCTAGTTTGACGCGTTAATTTCGGAATAGTACTAGCACAAACGGGGTCGAGAAGTCGAACCCATGTTACTCATTCCTGCCGACTCTACGTCGGCTTACTCAGCATCATTCAAGCCTTAAAATATCTTACATGAAAGGGTCTTTCACAACAAATCCGGTACTATCCCGGCCGCGTGGAAGAGGCCACAACATCTTCGTCACAGCTACGTGTCTTACTGTAGCCCTCAATAATTAGCTGGAAATCCTCAACCATTTCGCAGAACTCGCCTCCACATTTGAACCCGTCAACACGCGTCGCCATAAAAAGAAGTTCAGACAGGCTCACAGCGCTTTTCGACCTTGCTCTCTGTCAGTTAGGGATATTCGAGCTCCTCATCTCCATATGCGAAATTGTCTGCACCAAGCAGGGGATCAACTCTGGCGCCTACACGGCCTGTTATTCAGTCCATCCTCAAATCCCCACTCGGTCTCGCCCTGTGGGGTGTTCAAGTGCACCACATCTAAAAGAAGCAAGCCATCAATTCCACTATGAAGTCCTCCTCGAAGTAGCTCCGATATGGTGCATAATCACGTGAAAATTCGAGGAACGGGTGTGCCGCTTCATCAAAACGTGTTGAAAAGTTCGGCGGTCCTTCTGGCTCGAGCGGTACCCAATATGAACGGTGTTTGGCCGAATATAACAACACCCGTCATAGGGGCTCGCTATCTAATGGCACGGGACTCCGCGAGGCTGACGGTTCCCCCGTTTGTGATGGTGGGACTCTCTCACTCAATATAGAGAGAAATGAGAGCATATCCATGGTTGTTAAGGCAGATCATATATGGGTTGCAGCTCCTTTTTCTACACAAGCCTCGAAGTTGGTGATGGTATGGATACAACCTCTCACCTCGCCATCACCTCTTTTCAAATGTGTAAATCGAGAAGTAGTTGTGTATGGACTATGTTCGGACGGCAACGACGATGGCGAGGCAGGAGTTGCGAATATCAGAAGGCTTTCTCCATCGTCCGCGGACGAAATGGGGGAAGCGCTTGGTTGTGGATTATGCGATCGTCAACGGAGCCCTTCAGGATCGGTTCTTCAGGATGGGTGAATTATCGGAATTGGCACCGATGCTTCGCCCTGGCGATTCCCTCTTCAAGGACGATCTGAAGAGTATCTATTACCACCTTAGTCTGTAGCAAAAAGACCAGTTGCTCCTCTCCTTTGTCGTCTTGTGCACCGTGTTCATCCTCCTCTGCTTGAATCGCGGACTCAAGGTGGTACCCTGGATTTTCACTGAAGTGATGAAACCCGTCGTCCACCATATCCTTTCTTTAGGACATAGACTATTCGTCTACTTGTACGGCCTATTTGGGGCGACGCATCCTTCATTCGGCTATCACGCTTCCCCTCGTGACACGAAACATCTGGGAGAAACAATTTCAGTTCTTTTCCATTGGTTGAGTCTTTGGCTCCATCCGACGAAGACAAATGTTTTGATACAACTCGACTGGAAATCCTTCGCACTTTAGTAGATACAAGCCTCCAACAATTCTTTCTCAGCACCGCCAAGCTGCAAAAAGTCGCTTCGTCTGTGCGTCATTGGCAAAAACATGCGTCATCCCACCGACTGCACGTACCGCAAAAGCTGATTTGGGGTTTGGAGAGCTGGCAAACTCCGTACTGGCCGCCGTCGTCAACACCCACCTTCGTCTGCAGAAATTGTTCAAATCCCTCTTTCATTCTTGCCAACTGCTCTGCACTATCCCGATAACTCTTATGTAGGGTTCATTCAAGTCTTCCTTAGACCATTTACATCGCCCCGGACGATTATTCACGCCACTATGCGCGTCTTGGCGTGTTTGTACGACGAACCCCCACAATCTGCATGTCGCTTGAAAATATGGCCGGGCCCTTCAACCGACCACGTCACAGATTCCATTAAAGATGGGGGAATATGGGACCATTTCGTGCCGATCTCTGACTTCATCTTTGATTGTCAAGAAGTCGCGCACATTAACGAGCTAAAGTTCACCGCTGCCTTGTTCGCTCTGCACCACTTCGTCTATCACGCACGTTCATCTGGTCTCCGACTGCATGGTTACAGTTCACATGGTGCACAACTTCACATAACAGTCACCTCCCATTGCTCGAAGTGAAAAGAATTGCACGCCCTGTAAGAGCAACTAGGTGACTCCACTTCAACCCGACATATTTTGTCGGTAATAAATATTTTGGCCCATCAGCATTCGTGTAGTCTCGATTCAACCGCCTGACTGCCACCATCAATGGCTACAATACTCATTCTAGAATTCTTCAGAAATCCCGCCTGCTGTTCGTGGATGCGTGAGATCTACCATAATGTCTCTCAAGGTCCGTCGTACCGCTTATCCCCACTCTGCCGTCCTTGCTCCCTTTCTGGGCTGGGTAAATCCCCTATTTCAACAGAGAACTGCCGATCACGCCTCATTGGCCAATCCAACCATGATTTATCGACGCCGCTTGAGACAGAGAACTTCATTTTATCACTTTGTCACTCATCCTACCGTAACCGAGCGTCGTGTTCGTGTTTGGTACCTCGCGGTACTTCATGCTAACAATAACCACTTTGGAACCATAAAAGTCTCACCTGAAGCAGTTGTTCGTAGGAGTGTTGGTCTCGTCTCCCAGATCCAGTTACCCGCGGAACTGGTTGAGGTTTTAGACATTGTGTTGAATGACCTAACTTCAGTTTTTTCACGCCAGTGATCGAACTATTTGCATATATTTGTCCTATTTCTTCGACGCGGTGAAGATAGGCTGCCAGTCTATGCGCCAACATATCGTATCCATTTCAACTAAGCAATACCACCATGGTTTTCAATATCCAATGGATTCTCCACTGGATTCTGTGGTCAAGTCAGACCATCGCAGCTTTGATTCGGCACACCCAGGAAAGGGCCCTCCCGAACGAAATGTACCTGTTCCTTCGCACTTTTCCTTCTACTGCCTTGTGCAGTAGTCGTTTTACTCCTGCCTCTTCAACTGGTACAACTTGATCCTATCACCCTCGGCTTGCAGAACGATTTTCGACTCGCCAGACTCCTAATCCTGCATCTTGCTGACAGTCTCCTTCATCCGACCGGTGGTTAGATTCAAGCCAAAACCTTCAAACGTTTGGAGGCGACTATCATCAAGCTCACTTACTTCCCCTTGATCTATTCGTCTGACCTTATGCTTCCGTTGAAGTGCAAGTTGGTGGCACACTGTTCGGTAGACACCGATTGGCTATTCCCGCTTTTGCTACGTCTTCCTGGTCCTCCGACAAACCCGATGCCGGTGTTCGCCGTTGACACTCTGATTAAAGCGTAGTTGCATTCTGACAAGTTAGTTTTCCCTTAGCGATGAAACTCACTGTTTGTTTCCTGTGGATTGGAGTCCTAACTGTAGCTTACTCGTTCAGCCTACCAACCGAGAAGCTACTTCGGCTTGCTCTTCATAGAGACGCCAAGGTGCTCTTCCGCCATTAGGTCGACACGCTTACGCTCCCTACTCCTGCTGCACGGTTTTTCTTCGAACGCTTCTTGCATTCGAATGCTAATGATATCAGTCTCGTTTAATTGGCATGTTAATGACAACCCGCCAAGGTCCAGTTACGTCTTTGTATCTTGATCACACCTGTAATAATACTGGCCAATGATTGAGCAGATCTACTGTACATCACATTTTTAGTAACGACCGTTGAAAACGTTTTGACTACTAAGACGCGGTTTCTACTTGGTCATCTTGGTGCCACAATAGTAGCTAGTCATTCGCTTCTCCCTCCCGCCCACTCATTTGGCTGCCTGTAATCCAATCTGCTTTTTCTTTCTTTTCTTTTACTCTTTCAGGGATTCTTCCACTTCTTTCTGGCACGTTCAAGGCTCGGGCCCCGCATTGCGATCTAAATAAACTGTGCGTCCTTTTATGCATTTGATATCAGCAGCCAGCTAGGTCCCAGCTACCACTAATTGCCCGTTTGTGACGTCACGTATTCTGTAACATGTATTCCTATAACAGCATACCGATCCCCTTAAATGAAATTTTTTTCATTTCCCAATACAGTATACACGTAAAGAACGGCATACCGTCACCCAGGCCACACGCACTGTAATACTGTAATATGTGCAAAAATTTGCACAGGCAACTTATATCGATATTTATTATCGAAATAAGTTGCCTGTGGAAAGTAAACATTTTTATAATTTAATTTTACTCTACTTTTTGTAGATTTTAAGAGATAATAATTAAATTATTATCTCTTAAAATCTACAAAAATTTAACTAGCATCCACCAATTTTTTCTTATTTTTATTATATTTCTAGGATTATGAGAATAAATTTTATCGATGTGCTGAGGATTGTCGTAACCCACAGTAGTTCATATTCTATAGAATAATATTTTTGAAAATAAACTGGAATGTTGATGATGCATCTTTGTCTTTTCATTTCTCTCCGTTCCATCAGTACCAACAAGCTTTCAGCTGCCACTTCGACTTTTCCCATTTTCAATTAGTGAAGACTGACAAATCTCCGTTTTCTCAAATGCTTCAGTCAAACCGTGATGGTATGGTGATCGACATCGTTTACCTCATTACCAATCTCACCATCACTGCCGTTAAAATCTGAACAGAATTACCATCCATGCCTCTTTTCGTACATTCCTTCTTAACCCATCTATCCAACATATCACACATCAGATGGTAACAAGTTTCTTGCCTTAACAAATTTCTTACCTCCTGACTATAAATATCTTAAACTGGCGCAGCTGATACAGTTGCTTCTCTTTTAAGATCTAAAAGGAAAGCGATCCTTACTTGTCATTGTTCGTGCCAACGTCAGGTCTAGCATTTGGAATTTGTTGTTGGTTTTCTTTCTTTTGCACTTTAGCACTTCAGCACTCGTTTTTGTCTTTCTAATTTCCTTGGTTCTTGAAGATGTTGCAGGGGAAGGCAAATGCGGAAGACAAATCAAACAGCAGATGTGTTATCATGGAATCGAAATGCGAACGTGAAGCAGCTGCACGGATGCCAATTTTGATACGTTGAAATTTCAATTCTACAGGACCCTCTCCACCAGGCCCTCATATCGTTAGGATTAAGCATGAAATCGATTCAATGATTCGATTTCATTATTAAACATCGTTCATCACATACTTCCTTGCCATTTTTTTTTGTTGAAATCAAAACTGAACATGTTATCGTGGAATAAGAATGCGGACGTAAATGTTGCTTTCGTTCCTCAATGCTCACATCCTTAAACAAATTTGAATAATCCTATAAACAATAGATTTTACAATGTCAATTCCAAGACCTTATCCTTATTCGATTGATCGTTTATGACTTTTGTGTTTCATGTTCAAGACTTGTACATTCTTACCGGCACAAACGAAATTGAAGAAATCAAAATGCAATTCTACATACTATTCTAGATATATAAAAACAAATCTGATTTGTTTTAATGTTACATGAACCCAGAACGACTTTATACCATCATTGCATCGATAAGATTCTCTGTTTGTCAGTTCAATTGGAATAACGATCATATGTTGATATAAATGCAACCAGCAAAATGAATGTAAAATAAAATTAGCATTTACTAAATGAAAAGAGATGTAGCGATAGTAGTAGAGCATTTTGCAAACAAATAAATAGAGACTCGGGCCAAGCGCCCGTCCTTCTGATCTGCAACTGATTACAAAACCCACATTGCCGTCCCCGTCCCTGTCCTCGTTCAAATATTAAGAACGCAACAACTACCACCACAACCACCACCCCGACAACTTCCACCATAATCATCACCACCACCACCACCACCACCACCACCACCACCACCACCACCACCACCACCACCACCACCACCAACACCACCACCACCACCACCACCTCCTCCTCCACCTCTACCATCACCACCATCACCACCTCCTCCACCTCCACCACCCCCATCACCACCTCCACCACCACTATCACCACCACCACCTCCTCTACCTCCTCCACCCCCACCACCTACTCCACCTCCACCACCTCCACCTCCACCACCTCCACCTCCACCTCCACCTCCACCTCCACCTCCCCCTCCACCTCCACCTCCACCTCCACTATCACTACCAGCACCAGCTCCAGCACCAGCTCCAGCACCACCAGCACCACCAGCACCAGCACCACCAGCTCCACCAGCACCACCAGCTCCACCACCAGCTCCACCATTACCGCCACCAGCTCCACCGCCACCAGCTCCACCATCACCGCCATCACCGCCACCACCACCTCCTCCTCCTCCACCACCGTCACCGTCACCGTCACCGTCACCGTCACCAGCTCCACCACCGCAATACAATGCTACTTTCAACTTTATCTGTATTCATCTTTTTATTATCATCAATACATCTAATCATATTCCTCACTAGTGGCAGTCAGTTCACCATCCCACCGCCATCTACACCACCACCATCACAACAGCCACAACAGCAGCAACAACAGCCACCACCACAGCCGCCACCACCACCACCACCGCCGCCACCACCACCACGGCGGCCACCACCACCACCGCCACCACCGCCGCCACCGCCGCCTCCACCGCCGCCTCCACCGCCGCCTCCTTCTCCTCTTCTTTCTCCAATATCTATGGATGACAATGAGGATGATGATTCTGATGATGATGACGACGATGATGGTAAAAGATTCCGCTGCCGTAAGCTCGGGCAGTGGATTAATCGAAAGATCTCACCTTTTTCGTTCTTTCAAACGCAACGTTTGAAAATGAAGATTTACCATCATCGCGTCCGCAGCATTGAGGACAGCATGAACATGGCCATGGCGTGGTTGGAAAAAATTTTCAAATGCGTCAATGTCAAGCGAAGCAATCGCCATGCTTCAATTACATGCTTCAAGACGTTTGGAAATGGTAATACGGTGGAGTTAAAATTGGTGTTCAAGAAATGGTTTGGTCGTTGTCAGATGGTTGTGACGTGCGTGGAAATAAACGGTTGTCGTGACAGTGGTTGTAAAGCAATTACAATTGGTGATGGGAAACGTTGTTGTTGTTGGAAAGATGACTTCTCATTATTTTTTGTCTTATTTTCAAAGTCGTTATATCCCAACAAATGTTGGCGAGAATATTGTGAGCATGCTCAATATCTTTACAACAATTAAATAAAAATATCATTATTTTCCCTTTTATGTTCTCTTTGCGTTCTTTGCGTTCTTTGCGTTCTTTGCGTTTGTACTTTTACTTTCTTTAAATTTTATTAGACATGTGCTCGATATGAATAAAAGACACACAAAAATGTTACAGATACAAACAAAACATGTTTAATGTTGTCGTCTCAAAATTTGTTTCAATATAGTGAAGAGAAAAAGAGAGAAAGGATAGCATTATCAGATGATCCATTATTCCAAAGAATCGGAGTCGAAAACTTTTCATCAGCATCAACACCATTATCATCATCACTCTGTTCAATCACTCTTGTTCTTCTTGTTCTTCTTGTTCTTCTTGTTCTTCTTGTTCTTCTTGTTCTTCTTGTTCTTCTTGTTCTTGTTCTTCATCTTCTTCATCATCTTCTTCATCATCTTCTTCATCTTCTTCTTCTTTCCAGTTATGTTAATTACCAACAACATTAACAAAAATATTAACATTCATACTTCTACTTCTATTGCTACCGTTACTTACTTGCACTTGAAATCATACAATGTTCCCCCAAGAATTCTTACTATTAATAACTTCGTCATTGTTTATATTATTAACATTATTGAGGCGATCAGAAACAGTGGCAACAGAATGAAGAATTGGTTGAACTTGAGTCGAAACCGTGTCCAACTTTCCGTCAATTGTTTCCATTCTTCCGTCAATGATTCCATTAATGATTTCCAATGACCGAGATACATTTTCCATTTGTCTTTCGACAGTTTCAATTTTATGGAAAATGCTTTGATCGCTTTCATTCATTTCCGAAACAACTATTTCTCTTCCATCATCATCATCATCATCATCATCATCACCACTGATCATCACCAACATTGTTGTTATTTGACTCGGTGTTGGGAAAATGGAGTTTCGGGTCTCGGTCTGAAGTAGAAGTACAGTCACGACTTGCCAATAGACTCCAACCGAGTTCATCATAGTTGGGTGATTGGTGTCTCTGTTGCTGTCGTTGGAAATTGTGACTGTGAAGAAGATCCAGGTTCCCATGAACGTCATTTGATATGATTCATGGCGAGAGAAGGTTATGAAAAAGGTTTCGATGGAATGCACGCAGGGAAACAATTGGCTTCGATTCACATCAAACTATGACAGCCTGTTTGTGATTGTGACCCAGGTCAAGCCACACAAACATCCAACAGCATATGAATGGTTCTTGATTCACTTCTTACGGGGGGCCTTTTTGTTAAATGCACTGTGAACAAAAATCCCCAAAGCACAACACGTGTTCCTAAAATTACAAAACCATATGACGGTACAGTAAAAATTGACCAACCAGGCTGGCATATTTAGCATACAGCCAACTGTGATGACACAACCTCTTCATTTCCCATCTGGATATCATCAAATTTCCACTCCGCCAGAGGCCCATTTCTTAATTAATTGTTTACGCTTTTCAAATGACATAGTGCTTGGCAAGGGTATTCTCGAATCTCTTTTATCCATGAGCGTCCGTTTCGTCGCCATCAATTCGCTTTCCACAGGTACCTGGTGTACGCCTTACTATTTGTTTTGCAGACACTGTTACTCGCTTTGACTGACTCAACACAGAACCTCAATACAATAGATAAACCCTGAAAAGGGTCTATTTTGACGATTTTCAGCTTTACACAGAAACCTTGAACAAAACGGAGAAAACATTTGAATACATTGAGAATTCTAGAGCTATGTCCAGTATAACGATGAAGCCGTAGGTTCTGTGGCATCATATTAAGATTTAAGTTGGACAACTTTCATGGTTTTTGAGAGTTATGGTTGGATCACTGTGAGTGGCAATAACATTATGTCTTATGTTTGGGAAACGAATTGAGAAAGGGAAAAACATAGCTATGTAAAACGTAATAAACCGATACTAAACATTTGACCTTAGAGGAGACATCCTGAATCTGGCTCAAGGTTTTTCATTCCAAGATTTGAGAAACTACTGGCGTAGAGAAGTTTCACAATACTTCCAGAAAATTTTACAATCAGCCTGCTCCAAGTCAGTATAACTAAGTGTATGAAATAGCATTGAGAGGATACAGAACAATCAATCGAGATTTCCACTCTTAGATTGCTCCCAGTTGCACAAAAACGGTTTATACGTTGCACATCATCATTTTTTTATAAAGGTCAAATTTCTGCACAGTTGGGACTCACATATCAGTGAGCCACTTTACTTCACATACACTCCTCAAACTTGAGCTGTGGCCAATGTGGTTCATCCAAAACAAGCGCCCAATCGAGAATGGGGATCTCGATCAATAGTTCCAACGTTCCAACATAAACGTGTATTTACGGATGAAATGCGGTACCGTGGCGCAAGGCAACAGTTCAAGTGCAAGATCACCATGAATTAGTTCAGATTTCAAGCGGATTGTGAACATTTGAGAGTAGATAAAATAAGTGGATAGTACCGTGTCTTGTATATGAAAACAATGGAGGGTGTGGTTTCAATGATTTGATTCAAATTGATTTTGCAGATTGTTTGCAACGAGAGGTGAAACGTTGCGATAATGGTCATGACGTGCGAAATTGGTGGATGGGGAATCAATACGGTAAAAGACATGACCCATTGCAAGAAACTGTTTTTTCAACGGCTACAAGCGGAGGAAGAAGCGAATGGTTCATTTTGGAATTTTGATCATTGTATGACCTGAAGTGGCTGAAGCGAGGGTGATTTCCTTCCAGAAAATGAGAAATGCATCGACATTAAATTAAAGTAAAAATTTGATCGATTTTTGAGGGTAATTGTTGTAAAGTGCATAATACACTGCTGACTGTAAACGTTATAGACTTAGTGTATGCTTGTACTCCATTCGTTGAATTTCCTTAAATGGGTCCTCCTGTTTGAAGGAATTCTAAGACACTGCTGTGACTGTATGACGCAGGCGATGGTCCTCAAACAAACCGTAAAATTGCAATTGTAAACAATACTCTTCTGTATTCATCGATTATACATTGCTTTGCCAATAAAAAATCTACTTAGGTTTTTTTTTTCTTCGTGTCATAAAAAGAAATGCCAAGGTAAAAGATGCCAAGTGTGCAGGGGTGAGCTGTTCTTATGATCTGTCCACACTAATGTTGTCAAATAGGGTTGCTAACCCAAGTTTTGAAAATGTTGGCAGAGGCTTTGATAGAACGGCCTAAGCGTAAAATTAAGAGGGACTGGTGAATGAGATTAGTTTTGGAAATGTTATCATCAACAGTCAAGCCACGTTTATATGATAGGAATAGAAATGGACAAACTGAAACGGTAGTCTGTCGTGTCAGAATGAAACAGGTTGGTTTCCGTTATCGATTGCAATACTATTTCAGTATGAGGACAGAAGCCATCTTGATTTTGTTGCTGGAGCCAAACTCCAGCTTTTGACGTTCATGTTTCTTGTTTTGGGAGGACAGCCATCGTCGTCGTAGCAGCTGCGTCCTACACTAGTGTATGGAATAGCGGAATAGTGTATGTGAAATGGGATCGACACGTGGAGATTTTAAAAAATTAAAAAATTAAAATAGAAAACTGATAATTCAAAAAAGTAAATACAATATATTGTATTATAGGACCAAATCAATTCATATGGGGACCTGTATTCATTGCGTGGGGTGCACCAAGGCTTGATGAATTGTTGATACACTCCAAAAACCGAAATCCTTATTCCCTTTCTGCATTGTTAAAGCTCATGGTTTCGGCTTCTCCACCATCCCACAACTGCTTGCTGTTAATATCATTATTCCGTTTAAGCTTTATGAGTGAGGTTGGCTAGACAACGACACAATGCGCATGACGTCTTCACAGTCCATTGATGACACCCACTTCAATTTGTCATCTGCCTCATTTAATTTCAACCTTCCTGCTGACGTCCTTCCAAATGATTTACACCCTTCCTTACCGCTTTCATCATCTTCTTCATGTCCTCCTGCACCTACTCCACCACGCACTTCACCTCTTCCACATTTATCTAGTCACCCCCCAAATACCCATCTGGACCACCATGACGGCAAAGTCGTCCACATGGAACAACCAACCTCATCTACTCCACTTGAACCTATCGGTGCTGCTGCACCTTCTAACCCATCAAATCTCTCTCTAAAAAAGAAATTGAAAAATACCAACAACAACATATCAAGAAGTAATCAGAATTCAAAAGCTACGTTATCATCAAAACGTGCTGTGTTACTCGTTGCAGTAGTTGAAAGATGTCCATATTCTATTCCACCATCACGTCGTAGACGTCATCATCATTCTCATCTTTCATGTACATGTAATAGGTCACAATCAAATTCTTCACCTACAATTTCATCATCATCATCATCAACATCAACATCTTCATCATCTTCAAATTTAATTCAACAACATAATCCAGCAGATCATCCATTACGTTTTCTTCATTTTATTACTCCGAATAGTAGTTGTGATAATTCTCATAATCCTGCATGCGAAGCTTTATTAAAAGCCCCTTATCTTGTTTTTCCTCCAGATATCCCTTACCCACCATCATATCATAATCCTCAAACTTATAGCGATACCAGACATCAACATCATCAACAAAGAGAACAAAGACAAGGATTACGAATGATGAGAAGATCTGAACCTACTACGCCAACTGTGTCAAAATCTACTCCACAACCTTCATTATCTGATAGTAAAAAACCACCTGTAAATCTTCCTTCATCTCCTGTTTCTGAGTCTCCTCCACATTCACCCACACCTAGACAACGTCATAATCACAATCACAATCAAACCGTTTCATCTAATAATAATAATAATAATAATAATAATAATAACAATAATAATAATAATAACAATAACAATAATAATAATAATAACAATAATCATTCAGCTGTTTCACAAGGTGTGACATTAGGTATAGATAACGCAAGAACATTACCAATTTCATCACGTGCTGCTTATGATGCATTAACCGAACCATCCAATAATACTACACTTACCAAGCATTCAGCTATTCGATTTTCTAGAAATTCACAACAAAATAATATCACGTCGAAAACGAAAATTAACAATATGGATGTTGCTACAAGTTTAAATGGAGAAGCGGAGGTTGAATCAACTGGAGAAACAACAAC
>JAULBU010053695.1:0-12458 GCA_032358235.1 Odonthalia washingtoniensis | reverse complement strand
TTTGCGCTGTATAAAAAAGATAGAAAGAGAGTAGAAACTAACAACTAGCCTCGTAGCTTAGTGGTCGGGAGACCCTACGGTCGCCGAGTAGTTGCCAGTTCAATCCCTGGCGGGTGCACCTAGGAACGGGGTCCGTGTCGTGCAGGGTAGAGCCGGTATCGCCCTTCGTGGCGATGCCGCTTTTTCTGCCTTTCCGTGGCCCGGCCATATGGCAACTTTTGATTGGCTCAGCGGAGTTTCGTTACAAAAGGTCTTGCAATGTGTTTCTTCGGCGGTGAGATATGTATAAGATTTAAAAATTTGTATGGCCACTCATAAGCTGCCAAAGTGTCTATACATTTACCATACATAGACTAACATAAACTTGCCATACATAAAGTCGACGTCTGGCACAGTCCTTCTTTTAAAAAAGCCTTAGAACGGCCTGTTAAAATATACTCAAATTTTGAGTGGCTTATGCATTTAATGCATCGGTCAAACACCATTGTAAAACATGTTCATGTCACAACTCAAAGTCGGATAATTCATTTTTCTTTTTTTCCAGCCAAATTTAAATTTTGCAATTTTAAATATATATATGTATGAAAGGGGTCGATTTTGTCGATTTCTCGTGATCTGGTGGGGAAGGCGCCCTACTTATGGTAATTATGAGAGAACTAGGGCGATTTGGGAGACTTAAGGTTAAATCAGAAATGGCCCACTCATCACGAATTGACCCAAATTTAAATGATCGCTATCAGCACGATCAACCCACTGAGCACGAATTGACCCAAATAAAAATGCCCACTATCAGCACGATCAACAGAAATTCCAACAATTATCAAATTATTGATCCCAGCTTAGAGTTCAAAATGTATAGTATAAATATGTATTTTCTCACTCTTGTTCTCACTTCCATTCTCACTTCCGTTTTCACTTCCATTCTCCATCGGGCCGTTCGTCATAATAATACTCCAAAAGCGCTTCGGTCTTCACAATTAAAATAGTCAGCCATGATGTCAGCAACAGCAATAATTCTAACTATTTTCACAATAATATGCCTCTTCCAAAGTTCATTTTCGCAGTGCCCCGCCGTCGATGCCTGTTTATCAACAAATGAACCATGTACATTCCTTCCCCTTCCAAATCCTCGTCCAAAATTATCAGACAAAGGTTTTGATATGATCAAGCTTCGCGATTCAGTTTGGTCATTCTTCGATGGCCTCACTCGTGTATTAATCATTTACACCGGTGAACATTTGACAATTATCGATGCTCCTCGCGGAATGCTTTCATCGTATTCAGACGGGAGATATAAATTGAATGTTGCAATTCGTGAAATTGTCGAGGCACCATACCCGACAAAAATCGATTTAGTATATGGACATCGTCATTACGATCATACAGGAAACATGGGACGTCTGTATTATTTTTTGAACAATACGTGTAATGCGACTATCGCAGTATGGGGAAGTATGGAAACCAAAAAAACTCATGAAAATGATAATTCTATGTTGCTTCCGAAGATCGATCATTTAGTAGATCCTGTCGATGGAACTTACTTAGAACAGGGTCCAGGTCTTTCTGTTAAATTGATAATTATCGGTGGTCATACTAATTCAGATATTGCTACCTATGTCGAACCTTCCAAAACTGAGTTTGGAATTTTACATTTAGCGGATATTGTCACTACTGGGTTCTGCCCTTGGTACGGATATGGAGTAACTACAAGTTTGGCAGCATATATAAGATCATTGAATTGGATAATGTCTCTTGACTTCGGTATGTATAGTGCTGGTCATGGTGCACTCGCTATTAAATCTGATGTTGAAATTATCTTGAACTATACAAAAGACTCCATCATGTTTAGTCGTCAAGCTTTCAATGCGATTTCGCCAGAAATGTATGCTGCCGAAGGTATTCAAAATGTTTCTATACCTGGAACAGTTCAATATGGTAATTTTTATTATTTGTTTCAGGTACCTCTTAAATTACTCATGGAAAACTGTACTAGAAATTTGATTCAAAAGTACGGATGTTTACTTGGTGGTGTAGCTATCACTGCACCTTCACATTGCCAAAGTGCTTTCATTTATAACGGCCTTGAGGTTTTTTGATATCGGTTCTTTGTCATGACTTGTGTCGAATTGACCGGGCTTACATTATATTTTCGGCAAATGGAAACAAGTAAAGATATTCTGTCTTTCCATTCTGAACATACAACCATGAGTTTCTAGATCATGTCATTATAATTCTGTATGTAATATTGAGTTATCGTAAATGAAAGAAATTGTTTCTGTGCTATTTAATAAATAGCATACTTTAGACAGCATTAACAGATCGAAAGAGATCAATAAACGACCAAATGCGTCCAATCGAATACTGGGTTCTTTTAATCGCGTTAATTCGACGAATATAATCTTTGTCCATGTTTTCGCATATGCTGTAGGACTTTAAAAACGTAGTCGTTTGACTTTGAAACAATCATGACTCAAATGGAGGCTATCTCCTGTCGAAAGCAGATGATCAACGAATACAGATTTTACTAGAACAATAATCCATGGAATAATCGTCGCTATGATGAATTGAGCAATCAACGAAGAAAGTCGGGGACGCAATTTGAGAACGAAGAAAATATCATCATATAGTGCAAAGAAGTAGAACCGTTTATATCCCAATTCTCATCAATAATCACGCAGTCAAAAATAAATTATCGACCCTTTTAAAAAAAAGGAAAATTATTTGAATGACTAAATGTCAGGGCCGTCATTCTAATCATTTTCTTATTTATTTTCTGGGCTTAATAACATTGTTTACTTCGAAATAATTTCGAAGTAACCAATGTTTTCAATTATTGATCCCTTTTCAAAAATTGAGCTTTCTGAGAGGACCATCGTGTGTACAGTACCTTGCGGAATACTAAGCCTGGAACTAAAACATTGGGGCACATCATTGATGAAACGTATGTGAAAGTCAAAATTCAAATTTTGAATTTATCTCTGTGAGATATGTAGTGTTGTTTTTTGACACTTTTCTACGCTATCATTTTGTACAGTACGGACATAGCCGCGTCTGTGATTGGCGGAATGGTTACTGTACTGGTGGGTCTCCACCTTTTCAGTGAAAAGCCATTCAACAGCACAGTGAATGGTATACAGAATACCTCTTTGGATATTCCTTACAGTCTGTAGACTGATTTACGGCATGCCACTAACGGGAATATGAGATGGTCAGGGTTGATGTCAGTAGAATGCTGACAAAGGAAATGGGGAAAAAACAATAACACTTGGAGTGAATGTTTGCAAAATTTGAAGTGCCGTGAATCTAATTCCCAAAACGAAAATATTTACGAAATCTAAAAAGGAGACCATCTCACCGTAAATGAGATGATATGTGTCATTTCATTCCGGATCACACTTCGTTCCATTTCGTACAACTTTTTTATTCATGCATTCAATTCCACTGCATAGTCCACTTTGGCATCAAGCAGTTCTCGCAGCACTCGGCACCCATAAAATGCCACTATTCAACGGTTATATAAACTGAGTCACCTCCAGTATTGTGCACACGCAACGCTGACTTCAATTAGCTCAGACCGTCTTAAGAATTAAACGGAAAAATTCCAATCCGCAACATGGCTAAGGGTATGTATATCCAGTGGGCATCTCTAGTCAGACGTGCTGAGTTCAATATAAAATTACTATTTTTTGTAAACAGACGTGCGTACAAGACGGTGAAAGATGTACACCTTCTGTGTAGGATGGTGCTTGTGATGTTCGATGATTGCTAGAAGGAAAGAACATCGAGATGTTATTCTTTCCTTCATCGAACGCTTTTATAATCATGAAAGTGTCGAAAAGAAGAGAACGCGTAACGTGGCACTTAGTAATGTATCGACTAGGTGTGTATAAAATTTGTGGTCAAAGTCAAATTAACCCTGACTGAAAAATCTCGGCGGTTATAACCGCGATAAGAAAAAATATGGTATTGTGATTGGTAGAAATCAGTACTGTATGAAACTTTAATGACATTCAATCGAAAAGGAGCCAATTAAAAAATACCAAAAATTAAGGTGGTAATAACCGCCTTAGTGCTTAGAGGCGTGCGAGTGGTTGAAAAAGCAAAATATTGTTCCCTAGTCCAATGAAAGAGCTGAATTCGAAAAATTAAAGAAATGGGTAAGATATTTTGTTTCGTCATGCACGATGTGAGTTTAGGCTCCCCTTTCTATTTTGTATTGTTGTACGCGTAATAGAAATTGAAAATCGGAGTTTTGCAAATTCGAAAATATCAGAAAAATTAATAGATATGGTCACGAACCCTATTTTCATTTGGGACAAGAAACGCAGTAATAATCTAACAAGAGCGTACCTAGCAGAAGTTGTAAGCAAGAAACCACATGAATGATTACGGGGAAGAAGAATGTAATTTCGAGCAAACAGGGGCATGGTCAGATGAAGAAGTCGAAGAAGAAAAAGGTGATGAATTCCAAATAACGGAGGTTGAACAAGATAAAAGGATGCAACTGAATGTACACTGTGAATATATTCGGATGTGGGCTGATCGCACAAAATTGCATATTCTACGAACGAATCTTGACAAGAACGCATATAAGGACAGGAAAGAAGTTAAACTTTTCCATCTGTTAATGCATAAATAATTCTTCGAATGCTTTCGACAATAGTCGAACGAAAATATGGATAGGAGAGGCCAATCTTCGGAATGTAGAGCAATTAAATTAAAATAGTTATATGCATACGTCAGGTTAGAGATTGCTGTTACCATCAACAAATTTAATGATTTTAAGGAGTATTGGTAGCAAATAATGTTTGTTTTATAGCAACGAATACTTTAGGAAAGTCATGGGGAGGGGCCGATATTTAAATATAAGAGAATGTATTCAATTATATCCACGGTTTACACGTGAAGACGCTGTAGATTATCCTTTTTGGAATTCTAAGGTAATGACGGAAGATTTCTTAAAAAATGGGGTATCAATTGCCGTACCGGTGAATGTTAGCATGCTAAATGAAAAGACATTCAGATGCAAGGCTAAAACTGTAGCGAGATCATATATGTAATTGAATCCAGTAAAGTTTGGAATAGAGTACTACCTGGTAGTGGGATAGGACCTTCCATACATACGTTCCATGTGGGATAACAACTCCAAAAATAAATCAGGGATTGCACCCTCCGTTGAATATTGCACAAATATCGAGGAATTGAACTGTGTCTACGAGAGGAAGATAGATGGAATCCTTGTAAAGAAGGATTGCTCATCTTCACTGTGGAGCTTGCAGTTATCAAATCAGACAAAATTGTTACCTACACCAGCTGGACGTCTTTATGTCACTAATAAGATTTTTTCATGCCATGTATTAGCAAAATAATTATTAATTATGACAGAAGAGGAGGAAGAAATGATGGGAAGGATCACGTTAACACTGTAGATGGATTAATAGAGTTGCATTAAAAGAGGAATGGAACCGATGTTACATGCGGAACGACGGTTGTGGTTACTTTCCCATGTTTTAGAGAAATGGGAAAGTAACAGTAGTGAACCGAAACGGGAACATATTTGTGGATATATATTGTTTGAATACCGAAAGGTCGTTTATTTTGTCACAAACGATTTAGCCGATACACTGAGACAAAACTTCGAAGGTCAATCGGAAAATTCAATCATATGTGTGTATGGTATAGCACCTTTGCAGCGGTGGTTTGTAACCGAGGCCATCACAAGAACCACGCTTCAAGTTCCAAGTCCAGTTGTTGCTGTAGTACCTCGCCCAGTGGCGGGTACTGAGGCGTACCCACACTAATTCAGGGGACCAACTGTCTGTTTATACCGCTTTCTACTGTCTTCCTTCTACGCTCTCCTCCTTCTCCTTTTTTGACAGCTTACACGTGTTCACCCGCACTCCGGCTGGCCACGTTTAGTTTACGTGTATTTTTAGATAATAAATACCGTCCTCGTTAACGCCAACGGGCGCCGACTGGGACGGGCATCTTGGCCCTGGAGATCAACTAGACCTCCAGCATCACCAACGACAACTCCCTTCGACCACCCCGAGCAAAAGCCCCATCTTTCACGCTACGGGCTGGGATCTGGACGACTCGCCAGTGCTCTCCCAACTGCGTGCCTCCCTCCGAGCTGCGCCACTAGACGTGTGAAGCACACGGTCGTCCAGATACCAGCCCTCGCCTTTACGGTGACGTCTGCAGTCCGCCGCCGTTTTTGGTTTGTTTCTCAGCTCTGCCACCCCCTTTCACCCTTGTACTCCCTGCACCGGAGATACTCGATGGGGGTACTACAGTTGCTTTTAATTTGTTCATGAATTGTAGTAACCGATTCGACCAATTTAGATCAACGAATAGTATTATGAGACGTGAGAAGAGCCTCTTCTCATGTCTCATAATACTATTTGTTGATACTCTGAGAGTAACGATGTCTATTTTCACGTACTTATTAAACGCGCCTATAAAAAATTCTGTTACAGTGTTAAAGAGCATATCTATTCCTGTGGAAGCTACTTGTACTGTTTTCGTGAATTTAAGAGAAGAACCGCAACAAAATTGGTACGGCCATTTATCGATTTGAGAATGAGAAATGTAACAATTCAAAATTTTCCGTATGTGCCACGAAATAATCTTGCTGATAGTTTAATAAATAGTCACATATTACTTGAAAACGTAGATAAATGAAGCGCAAGATGTTATCTCTGTCGAACAGTGCAGTAAAATTCTGAAGACAATGAAAAGAAAATAGATTGTTGTACTATATTCGGTTCTGAGCAATGTAACGAACCTTTCTATGTTAATTGATTCGCTGCGTTCCATAGAAAGAAGGAGTTACAGAAAAGAAATAGGCGTTTTTTAGTGAAATTATTAATATACAGACCGCCATTTCGAATTTTGTCGTCGTCGAGGAATTGCTAACTGCATCAATGACCTCCATAATGCTCGGTGCCCATGGTCTGACAATTGATGAGTGATAATGTATAAACCTATGTTATTGAAGTAGGAAAATAATGTTATGCTATGTTATTGAACTTGGAAACCGATATCATTGTGTTAAATGTTTTGTGATAAAGAATAAAGTTGTGTTATTGATTTATGATATCATGATAGTTCAATCAAATTTTAAGATGAAGATCATGTACTTCCTTTATTAATGATATTGTACATTTGTGTGTTGTCGGTGATGCCGCTATGGGGATGGATATGGCAGGGAAATGGTCGTACGAAGAGTTGTCCTTTATGGGCTACTACACAGCAAGGTGGGCGTTTGCCGCCTAGAGCTTATGCACCTGTGCAGTGAGTTCGGCTATGCGGGCATCTGCGTCAGCAGCAGAATCAAAGTGCGCATGGCATGATGCGCTGGGGGGGTGGTAGCAATATAGGCATGCGCGATAGTGCCTGATGTGAGATTGCAGTGAGGGAGGTTGGTGTTGCGAGGGCCGTGACAACAAAGAGCCGTGTAATGCGTTTGGGATTCAGAGTGGGGTCTGCACGAGCCCTTAGGGAAAAGTGGACCAGGGGTCGGTGGCCTGGGAGCTTGGCCGAGCCGGGATGTGGCGATGGAGCCAAGCGCCATGTATGCAGGTGTCGAGTGGACATTCGACACGATGGATACTCGAAGCATACATTGAAAGTCCAATATGTGGGGATTTTGAGAGCAAGCCGAGTGCGGTGGGTGGCGGCCCATGGGGCGAGCTCCAGATCGGCGGCAGTGTGGACACACGCGAGAATGTGCCTTAGGTAGACTCGATGCGTGGACAAGTGGCTGGCGGGGTCTGCGGACACGATGGATTCGTGTTCCAGTGTGTGTTAACAGATTAATGCAGTAAGCAGGATGGGGATGAAACGCGTGCGGCTTGCCTCGTCGTGTAGCGTTTGGATGGAAATTTCCGGCGGTGGCGATTTTGAGCGAAGGAAGGCAAGCAATTCGGCAGGTATTTTGAAGCGATCGATTTCGGGCTGTAGGGCCTTTTCGACAAGGGAACGCATGGGAAACTTCAAATTTGTCTCCGTTGCCATTTTGTGCGGGGTGGGTGGATGGTCATTGGAGGACAGCAGGTTGATTGCAAGGTGCCGGCCGTGGAGGTAGACCAAAGCTTTGAATGTACCATGACATGGTCAGAAGTTGGCGATGTCGGTACTGAGCACGTAGAAAGGCTCGCTGGATTGGTAAAGATTCTGAGACCGGTGCTCGGTGACATGCGGAAAGTCTTGTTGTGCAACGGCATGGGCAGCGACAGCGGCAGTTGCAGCTTGTGAGAGGGTAGTGTGGTCATGTACCGGTTTGAAGTCTGCAGTGGGGGTGAAGTTGAGGTTGAACGGCATCATCTCGAGCGGCCGCGGTGGGATTCGTTGGGGATGGTGTCATGATTGGAGTCGAAAAGAAAGTACCGAGGGCGTCGCGGGGTTGTTGCTCCAGTTTGACGGAAGGCGATCACGACAGCGGATGAGGGCAGGGGTTGATAGTTGGGATCATAAACTATAGTAATATGAATCGATACCGTCGTCCTCTATGTTGTTGAAGGACGACAGCAGGTTTATTGTGTCTATGCTAAGCTTTACCTAAGTGTAAGCCATCAAGCTAAGAGGTGGAAGTCGTGAGCTGTCTCAAAATGATATCCGAAGACGTCTTTATGAGTTGTGGGAAAAATAAAAGAAGTAAATTTTAATTGTATCAACAATAAAACAATTTTTCGATTTTGTTTAGTCGGAATGACTTGCTCCAGCTCATACTACGTAAAATTTTGAAGGAAATATTTTTCTATAAAAGCTTGTTCACCAAGTTTCTCATACTGGTCTCTGACCATCTTTCGGTCAGAATACATAGAGGCTACTTTCCTCGTAGAATTAATAACTCCAACTAATCAAAATTTGAAAGTAAGAGAATCAAATTGTTATCCGGACATCCTTTCTTTAAAGTTACAAAAACCTCTCCCCATTCTCTACATTTTAGTATATGAGAATATATTTCACGTGGGCTAGTTGTCGGTAGCGTGTTATCATGTACAAAGACTTCCGTTGGTTCCGCAATACTTGTATTCGAAAAATAGTCCATTCAGTGAACTGAACCTACCAAGGATTCCTGAATGTCGAGAAGAAGTGTTTCCATAAAAGTCTCCAGCCTCTCATTTACTAAAATGAGACGGTGAACAAATTTCGTACCACGGAATTTATAATTTTTCTGAAATCATTGATAGATTTGTGGAACATTTAAAATGCTAGCAGAATAACTTTGTTCAAATTCACTGAGTCTTTGCACCACTGTCGATTTAATTGCATTTATTTAACGGCCGACACCTTCAAATGTAGAAATATTGGTGTTAAATAGACGGGAATCAGAATGAAAAGTATAGAGGTAGTCCGTATAAATATTTTCATATTTTCACATTTATTCCAATATATGTAGTATAATTCTGTGCATATCATCACTTGTACCTCACTTACCCCACAAATTGACCACATCTGACGGCCGTCTTGATTTATTAGTCAAAAACCGATGTTGAGCCCTTCCCCCTCGAAAAGAATGTGCGGTACACATTACAAGCTCTTTTCTTGCTTCATTTAAAGAAATTAAACCGGAGACAGCTTAATTTATAGCTTTCGTAAATGTAGGCTGAACCATATTTTCCTCAAAATAAACCTGACTACAAGTATATTGCAGAGTGGAAATAGTTGGTTCGATAGAATAAGAGGCCGACCAAACAATGTTTTATATACTACAACCCATCTTCAAGTGTGTGTGTGTAAACATGCACATATAACACCCTGAATTTCGTATAGATCATATGTGCCCCACTCCAATACGGTACATGTTTCCTTCTTTCAAAAGAATCCATTGTTTGAGGCACACCATCCTCATTTATTCTACCGAGAGAAAGTACTGAAGCTGTTAACTTCACGAGTTCAGCAATCCTACGCCATTAATAAAATAAAATAGAAGTTTTTGCCATTATTTAGGACGAATAAATACATTTGATTCCATGCATATGAATATAATTCGATAATTATATCATGTAATTATACCCAAATGGAAATGCACTCTTGTATCCGACGGTCTGCTTCTATCTATGATACGAATTAATACTTTCACAAACTAGCAACCTGTTTACTGGCTTTTCCCAATAATAACATTATCAATCTCACCTTCACCGTCACCTTCAATGTCGCCTTCTGCTCCACATTCCCCTACATTGTGCTCTCACCCTTGCACTGTCGTCAAAATATTGATCTCTCAGCTACGTTCTCGTTCTCGATATAATCATGGACAGAACTAGTGAACAAGGCCAACAGAAACAAACTCATGAGATCATTGTGGAATGGCGGCGTCTTAATTGAAATTCCAATCATTTGGTGGATATTGCATCTGTTGATGTGGTGGAAGCGAGGGCCAGACAAGAAGAAGGTGATAAAGACAATGAAAGTGATAAAGTTAGTATCGAAAGGAAGGGAAATAGTGGAAACGACAGTAAGATAGGGTTATAAAAATGGTATTGTCCATGGTGTTATTAATAATGATAAGAACAGCTATATGGACAGAGGTACAAATAATACTGGGTGGACTAGAATAAGCACAGGAAGTAATGATGACAACGACAGCGAGAGATTGATGCAACGATGAAATGGACCAGCATTGTTAAAACGGAATTCCATTAAGTTATGTTTTTAAGTATTCTTTCCCTGATCACTGATCAGGGGAAGAAGACACAAAAACATGAAGAAAAAGGAATGGAATAGAAAACAGAAATTGAAGCATCGGAAAGTAATACATCTACAAAGACATCGTGAAGTGCAGAACCTGACTTCAATAGAAAAACAGGAACAGATGCAAAAAGACATGAACTCCACGGATTTGACGATAGTTAATGCAAAGAAGACGAGCTAGAAGTGGGAAGTGAGGACAGGTAAGGCTTCTGTGGAGGTGATTTAGTTGAACTTGGATGAACCATCGTAATAATTATTCTTCACAGTGGTGAAATGTGTCAGAATGTGTTTTGGTAGCACTACTGATTATTCCGATGTGCAGTACCAGTTCTTTATATTCTCTCTACCTTCCCAAAATGATGTTGATGGAGTCATGTGACTAGCAAAAATATCAGTTGTTGCGGGTGTGAATGTAAAAATTCCGAGGGCTTTCCGCCCCATCCTGGTGGACCTGTACATGGAACCGGGAAACGACGCAAAGGATTGTATGAACGTGGACCTACCGATACAAAGAGACGCTATTATACTTGCCCATTATTTCATCAAGAAGGTCATACTGATAATCTACTGTAATTTATTCTCGCTCACACGGGTTCACTCCAGTGCACCAATATTACATTACTCACATTCGACTCCTCCTACTCATTGAATTGGGTGGCCGTCTACTTGAACGGGATTTTGAACCTCCACCAGGTCGAGTGTAGGCTGATCACGCTTCTTATCAAGTAAAGTAGTTCTTCAGTTCTACTTTTATAAACTACCCATCGCAGCCTAGCTGGTCGCCATCAGTAAAGCTTCGGCTCCGCCCTTCCCTACCTAACTAACCGTCCAGCCGTAGTCTACACATACCGTCTAAGCAATTTTTTTCTAGGCCGAAGCTGCAATATAAGACACTCCATTGACAATCAGCATTTATTTAAGTTATTCTATCAGTGCTCAAGACGGCTCCGAAAAAGAACACCGCCGATTCTGCATCTTTGTCGTCAAGTGCACGACCTCCACCTGAACCTAGTCTTCCTCCTGATACCGTACCAACGACAACCAGTGCAACTTAAAACACCATTCTTCGTCGAGTTAATTCTTTCCATTCCAACACACCGTTTGCATCAACAATAGAGACCATGTCCGATTCTATTTTAGAAATGTCTCCAGACATTGTTAAGAAGGAATATGATGTATAAGAAAGAGATGAAGTAGTACAAATGATGCTTTCTGATCCAAGACTCATATTAAACAGTGAAAAGTATCAAGAAGGTGCCTTTCAGGTAAAGATACTTCCAGATTTGGCTACCATCTACAATAATTTTCAGTTCGATGAAGATTTTGAGTCCACTATTGATGAGAGGACTAATGGAGACAGTAAAGCTTGCTTCTTTGTGTGGTTCTGGTACATATTTTCTGGATCCGATTATCGTGGGGGAATGATGAATATGCTTCACGAACTTTACAAAGTGAACAATCTCACTTTTGGTACATCCTTTCCACCTTCTCAACCAACCAACAACGATAATTATGAACTAGAGACTGTTGGCAATAGTGATATGGATGAACAAAAAACGTCTCCAACAATTGATCCGACGTTTAAACCATATATAAATGTACAAGAACAATCTGACGCTCCAATGGCAAAGAATTTCTGGGACCGGTATAATCTACAGGGTGTCCGAAAAGTCTTTGAGAGATTTGAAAAATTAATCCAGAAGAGTTCTCTTTATCTTTCGGGGGTTTCAATACGTATTATAATAGATGTACTCAAG
>JAULBU010053694.1:0-32157 GCA_032358235.1 Odonthalia washingtoniensis | reverse complement strand
CCAACATTTTCAACTTTCAGAAAAGAAATAAGAAATGAATATGGTCCTCAATGGACAAAGACCCCTGTTTTCTTCTTCTGCTCTTTTGATTCAATTATGAGCTTTGTAAAAACATACATAAACCAAACATAGTATTGTTACTATGGATCACCGTTCAATTACATATAATCCGTATTAGGCCCTTTTACCATTTCTCCCTTATTTTGACAAAAGGGCAAAATTTTCAGGGCTTCCTTATTATAATATTGATATTATTCCGTCACAATATAACAATGTATTCATAATATTGTTGTTCTGCAATAAAATGGGAGCAGCTAATATATATAAAATTCACTAATGATCGACTTTCGATTTCTACAATTTGTATGATGCTCCGTGAAAGATAAGGATATGTCATGGACATCAAGGGGAGAGACAAGGAAACGACAGAAGATATGATAACAATGTTAACAATGTTACTTCTTTAGTTTCCTTCCCATGTATTAAGGTGTTGCTTACAATGAGCGAAGGAAATTTCGGACGAACAGCCACAATTAAGATCAAAATTGTCTCGAACTTTAGAAGAAAACATAGTACAATTCGAAGTTAGGAGTTTTGTCTCCAAATTTGTGTTGAACTAGGTTGACACTCTGTACCTCCAACTAGAGGCGGGAAACCGGCTAGGTTGAAGGAAATGGAGAAAACTACAGATTTGGTCATCAGAGCGGTACGCGCAAGGTTGCTTTTGAGATGGGAACATACAACAGTTCAGATTCATAATTGATGATTCCATTCAAATCAAATCGAATGTCAGTCGGTGTATGTTGACATGATATCAGACTCCTGCGGTTCCAAGTGGCCAAGATAGGCATTTACTAGATGGAAAAAATTTGTTTGATTCCCCGTTCCCGTAATCTAGAATTAAGATCGATTTTATCATTACTTGGGTCATACATATTTGTCTTTGTTGGCAACAGACTGACAACAATGAGATTATTTTATCTCAGCACTTATTAGGTTAAATATTTAACCCAATATTTTTGTCAAAAATTGAGAATTATAATTAGGGGTTGTTCTTATTTATTATTTATATCTCATGATATTTTAATGTGTGAATTTTCTTATTGATTATTGACGTCACTTAAAGTCATTTTGGGTCTTCTATTGGTAATTTATGAGCAGTATTTACAGCACAGAAGTTCAACTTCAAGATCGCTGGGACTTGAAGCTACCCAATTTCAGTGGTCATTTCGGCAGAGGTGGAATTGGAACAATTTGTATGGGACACGTCGATCCTTGTAACAATTTTGATTACTGATTAGTGGAAACGACAGACTTGTCAAAGAGTTAAACTATCCATGAAACGTGTTTGAAATGAATAACTAATAAAAACCAGATTATGAATATAAATATCATAAATGACGTTTTGGTCTGATTGTTTTTAAAAAATCTTTAAAAATAAAGAGATGACCAATTCCGAATTATAAAGAGACTATTGTTTTTGTGTAAATATAAAATCGTTGCAAGTACTGTACTGCCGACCAACCTGTAGTAAAAGTGTAACGAACAAGTTACACGTAATGCTTTTTGCATTGCTGTTTGAGAGTATCAAACAAGGTACGCATTTGTGTAACTTAGGCATCTCTATTTAGGTGCTGAGTTCGAATGAGGGCCGATCAATAAGTTTTCGAAGTTTTTGACTGTCATCAGCAACAATTTTGTTGACTGATTTGTAATAATGAATCCCTTCTTGTTGGAATTGTGCACAATAATTGTACACAGCTCCACGTGTATTACTTAAGAATTTTGCAAGGCTTTGAAACGTATTGACATGAAATATGTAATGAGCTACACTACATATTTCAAGTCACTCTACTTCGTGTTTTGTATCATTTTGTGTTTTTTTTGAAGTCAAATTAATTAATTCATGATTTTTTAGGAAATTTTACATTAATGTTTTGAAATGGGGCATCTCAACTTGGGAAAATTACCACATGGATCTTGAAAGTTATTATCCAGCCTAGCTGGTTTTTTGTTGTGTTCATGTTTGGTTGTATCACCCAGAAACGTTGAAGTTCTGTTCTGTTGTCATTATATATAGAGACATGATACATATTATCATGTCTATCTATTTTTGACCTTACTGATATATTTTTAGATGCGACTTATTGGCATGTGTTGTTTTTATTTTCAATTTTGTCTACTTATACTCTCACTGAGACGAAGTTCTCATCTCGGTCGAAGAGCAACGAGTTTTCGAATAAATTGACCTCCTCCTAGTTTACGCTATCGCCGCACCGTTGTTCTATCTTTTATTCATTAGTTTAACCGATTCATACAGCAGTCTATCTCTCAATTACTTCAAATTTCCGTCAGTTATGGGCCCAGGAGGAAGCAACAGACTACCATCTCGTCCAAAGTTTGCATTGAAGCTTCATACAACCCTGTAGACCAATGGATGTGGTAATCAAGAAGGGTACTCGAGGTCCGTCGAATTATGGCAAATGCCCCACAATAACTTTCCTGATACAAACTCAAACAAAATTACTGCAAGTCTACGTGGATTTTGTTTGAAATCTAAACTGCTTGGTGGGGCATATGATTTATGCTCAGGAATCCCGAACGAAGTCATTTCATTTACCAAAGGTGTGGTTGCAGTAGTTGCTGCCGTTCACACCAGGGATCCTCTTACCGTTACTAACACTATATTAAATGGATTCAATGATCTCCTTCCCATCAAGCGTAAGTCAACCAAAAGCTATCATAATTATGAAGCTCAGTTCACAGCACAAGATTCGATTGGGGCAAGACAGAAGACAGCGCCTCGTTCTCGATGGCGAGATCTGGGACGGTGTTGGACTTCAAAGTCTCATTCCATGGGGGTAGGGCGCCAACGATATAGATGAATAATTGCAGTTGAACTATCCATGGTCCAAAGGAATGAATTATGATCCGAACGGGTGGTAACACCAGTACTATCGAGATTAGGCCGTAGCAATAGCACGGCCCAAACGATGGGGTGTCATGCACGATGTGTGTTGTTGTAATTCCGTTCCGTTGTGTTCAGCGTTTGAGACCAATAACCAATGGGTTTCAATGTTCCGTCGTCCAGTTGTTTTTGCATGAGGACACATCCGATCTGGTTATCACATAGGTACAGGTTGTTCAACGAGCACGAGGGAAAATATCAACCATTGAGCTCCATATTTGCCCTCGAGTTGATATTGGCCCGAGTGATCGGTCAACAACGAGCTTGTCATTAGACTTTCAGGGCTGCTATGGAAAAAAGAAAAAGTTTTATATGCTTTTATTATTTGGCCCGAGCAGGGAGAGAATGCAAAAGTAAAACAATTTAAATTGCTTCACACAATTAAAATTAAAAAAGAAATGTTTGGAATTCAATTCCAAAAATATGTTATTGGGCAACATAATTTTGACTAAAACACGTTTTGCAACAAATCAAGTTTTTGTTTAGAGCATCTCCAGAGTCCTTCAATTGAGGTTTATCTGTACCCGAATACAGCTTTGTTTAGAAACATTTTATTTCACCATAGGGTTTGCAGTAGCATTAAAATATTAAATTCGGGTTGCTGTTTGAGTATCCAAACTTCAACTCGGAATTTAACTCACCACTTAACTTTTAGGGAAAATTAAACATACAGTTGGCCCGACCTACAGAAAAATGTGTTTTTGGAAATTTATGTTGGCCCATATACAGTACACCGAAATATTCCTTCAACGGAGTGCCTCTTTCTGGCATACACTGCCGCACACCTGCAGCGCGTCACATGACGATATTATTACGTCCTTCTCATTAGTTAAACACTTTCTACTTCTAGTACACAGGTATGATTTGTATGAGACATGAAACCACATAACTGGGTGATGAAGCAGTGAACAAAGCTTACTGAAGAAAGCTCCTTCCACTGAAGACAGTCTGTTCGATGTCATCATTATCGGTGGTATGCCACACATACAGCTATCATTTCAAATAAAGTCCTGGTGTTTTGTTGTACCATTGTACCTTGAAAGTATAAAAGCTGTCCATCTTCCGAGGAATTATAAATTTATAGTCCATTTTTAAATAATTAAACAGGTTCAAGAACGGTTTTCATACATATTATAATCCACTACTAAACGAATGTTGTTAGGTGTAATAAACCATGTACATGACTATGAGAATGTCTGATGAATACATTTTAACTCCCTAATCCCATTCGGTGACACAAGAAAAGAAAGAACGAAAGGCATGTCAGTGCCACCGTCTTCAACGACGAAGATGATGAAGATTTTGAGGACATTCTTCCTCCCGATACTGCCCATTCCCATTTCCATGCAAGGTTGGTTTGATCCAGGACGCCGGTACCCCTGCCCACTGTTCTGTCGCTTCAGCATTCATGGCAACAACTGTCCCTGAAAACACTACTAAATCAAATATCACTGCCCTTTGCGTGCTCTGTCGTCATGTTTGTGAAATGCGTGACCAGCATGTGGAAAATGAAGAAGACCGGGAGACTATGAACAGGGAAAAGGCCATAATGTTCCTTTGACTGTTCAGTGGCCATAACGATTGGACAATAGCAGAACTGAAGAATGTGAGACAATTTCTCATCGAGTTCATGCCCTCTGTGAAGAACATAAAAACAAGACAACAACTTCAAACGTCCAATCTCAAGTCGTATTTATTGGGGATATAGAGGGAATTTACGTCTTCATCGGAATATGAACTCAAGCTATTACAAGGTCTAGTTTTCAACTACGACAAGGAAGGACTAATAGCTGTTGTAGAAAACAGGAATAGACAACTGCAAAGAATTGGCCTCCACACAAAAAATCCACAATGTGCTTTCAACAAATGACATTGCAACGCTCTACAGCTCAAATTCTCTCTCCAAACATACCCCTAAAGGGTACCAAACCAGACTTGTTTTTTACTGTTGGCATTCTGACTGGAATGCGTCCCACCGCTCTATGGAATCTCTCTATAGACAAATTTGAAAAGGTAAAGTTACGTGATCTCTTCGTTCTGGAAAGTTCAAGCAACCATGGGTGCTACTGAGGGGACATCAAAACCTCACCGAGGTGGGTGGGGAGCTGTTGTATATAAGCCGCAAGAGGTGTTTATTTGGGATGAGTGCTAATGTCGAGAAAAAATCAACTTCTTCAAGGACATCGATGAATACATGCAACTTTGCACCACAAAAAAAACAAACCGATTCTTTTTAGGTGCCAACGACACAGCATCGAATTCCGAGAAGTTTTTCAAATGCCAAGCTATGGGATGAAACATATTCATGATACTCGTTCGGAAAGCCTGCGTCAATGAGAAAATGGAGGGGGAGGGCTCTAAGTGCTGGGTTACTACGCATGGATTGAGAGGCACACTCGCCACAATCCTATTTGAAAATGGTCATTCATATTCCTCTGTTGCTATGCGCACCGGACACAGGGATACGGAGAGTTTGAAAAGTTATCAACATCTGCGTGGTTCTACAGTCATTCAGCAAGAAAGGGCACTTACCCCTTCGAACATCTGTGAAGTTGGTGAAAAGTGGGACACTAACGACACATATAGAACAGATAGAGCATCGAGTGAACATGAAACCAAACTAATGAAAACTGATGGTATCATGCCGCAGTAATTTTCGTCAACTCCTGCAATGTCGATACCATCACAGTATCTGTCAACACCATCTCCATCGACAATGTTTTCGAACATTGCCCAAATGTCGGACAACTCTATCAACATTACCATGAACTATAGAAATGGGCCGAACGAAACTGAGGATTGACGGTCATGACAGCAGATTAATTGGTTCGAAATTAATTGGAGGCGTACTGAAAGAATTTTTTAAAAAAATTTAAACTATATGTTTTAAATTTTTTCTAACGTTTTATAAAAATCAGAACATCCATTGAAATTATTGCATTACGTTTTCTAAATGTCCACAGATAACAAGTATGTAGAAATAACAACTGTCTAGACATCGGTAGGTATTGGAAGTTTCTGTGTCATCGATTTCGTTTCGGAGCTATTTTAGTCTTCGTTGTCATGCTGAGTTGTGGTATACACTGGACTGGATGAGAATATTAAACATGAAGCTATTAACTCTAAGAAATGTACTGAATGGCTACGTTTACATAGAGTGTGGTGATGAAACGAACATTTTGAAACGAACCGAATCTATGTTTCGTGATGGAGGCAATGTTTTCCGTTTCAAATATTATGTTTTGAAGATTAAGACAAAAAAAGTAGTAGTGAAAGAATCTTTTTCTATTATGAAAGGATAGAATATAATTGGCCGAAGGGCAATCAGTCTCGACCAATAAGATCTGACACGTATACTTCAAAAATGAGGCGCCTCCGAAAAGAGGAACGCCCGTACTCATCCTTCGAACGTGACAAGATTTGAATTTCTGAGCTACAAGCTGCAACAGCTGTAGCCCTAACCAGAGGTTAATCGTACAGAAAGGTGAGATGGGGGGCGCAATTAGGGTACATGGATTGAATTGAATTTATACTGTGAGGTTTAGTATTGAATGAAAAATACTATCATGGTTCATTTTCTAATTATTTGATTTAATGTCTCACTTTGAACGGGCGACGTGAAAATAAAAACAGTCATCGAAGGCCGAGGTAACACATTCTGAAAAAGTAAAATAGAGTTTCATTGCAAGTAGACTATTTCTTGATCTTTTTTTGTTTGACTTTTCTTTTCCAATCAATCACGTTTCAAGTGTGATGGTCGTTTCAATTCTGAAAACTGCTACAATCAAATTTCATTCTGATAATTTATAATAATTTATAACAACAATATCACAATTGTGATGATATTGAAATTTCAAAACCGTCCAAAATAGGATTAGAGTATCAATAGCCAACTTTAAATTGAAAGAGGAAGTAGAGCTAGAGAATTGTGCTGAAAGTGGTGAAAATGAATTGTTAGTTTCGGCCATTTTTAAGAAAAGGCCATTTTTTAAAAAAGTCCAGTCTAGGGAAATGATCAATCTATGAAATTCACTCGCCTTGGTCGGTTGAAGTAGTTGAGAATTTAATTAGAAGAGAACCGTAAAATTACAGTAAAATTACTTCTTCCTTACAAATTGTTTTTATTTTTCATCACTTTTTACTATTTATAATAAAATTTCCACGGTTATTTGGACTTTGCAAAATGTTGATATTGCTTTTCTTTTTTCCGGCTTTTCCCATATTTTCAATAAACTTTCTGTGGTTATGAGCCCGTTTGCCAGTGATTTTATCTGATATATCGCCCTGTCAGAAGGGCTGGAGTGCTATTTCGGGCTGATATCGCAAAAATGCAAGAAAGCCGAAGGACAAGTTTGTGTCCACTGTGTATGGCGCGCCGAGGTGAGGAAAATATTAGACAGGCAGAGTATGAAGCTTATGTTTGGGGGTAACAAAAGAATCCTGTTACGTATCGGTTAGGGAGTGGAATTTCGTGGGCTCCCATTTTTTGGCATGCGCGTAAGGTGAAAGACAGGCGAGAGAAATTTGGGATAAAGAGGCTGTATATATTACAGAGACTGTGGAAGCTCCGTAATTGTGTGACGGGTATCGAAGGCTGCATCCCTTTTATGGCTTAGATGATTTTCAAGGCGACGCTAAATTTTCCGAGACGGATGATGTGGCCAAGGTATTCCACAGATTCTTGAAGGAAGAACGATTTCTTGAGGTTGATTGAAAGTCCGGGGTCGGAGAGTAATTGTAGGATTTGCGTGACGGGAGGCAGGTGGCTCTGACTTTTGGTGAGTAAGTTGATGATATCGTTCAAATAGAAGTGAGCTGATTGCCACCAAACGGATGAAAGAATGATACCGATAGTGCAATGAAAAGTACCAGGCGCGTTTTTCAGTCCGAAAGGCGTTCGCGCAAAATGGTAAAAACTCTGATGGCTGACGAATGCCGTATTTTTACCATCAGATTCGGCAACGTGTACTTGCGAGTACCCCTAGTTACAGTCCAGAGTCCTGAAAATCTTGGCATCCCTCACGGAATCTATGCATTTGTCCATTCAGGTGACGGGATAGGAGTCTTGACCTGTTACTGAATTTAGGCGCCTTAATCAATGCTAATACAGAAACGGAGGGATCTGTGCTTCTTGGGTGCAAATACGACTGGTGATGCTCATTCCGTATCGATAACGGCCGATTTCAACATACGGGCTACCTATTTCCGTTCAGTTTCACGTTCCCTAGTAGAACAGTGGTGGATTATGACGGGTGCCTGGCTGGTGCCTGGCGGGTCTGAGTATGGAAAATTGCGAGGTATGGCGGGGAGAAAAAATGGAAAATGAAATAGATCATTAGCTAATAATTTTTTTTGAAATTGAAATGGCTGGAATGTGGCAAGTTTTATAGCGGCCATGTGGCGCGTGTATGGCGGGTCTCAAAATAAAACCCCGTCATAAACGTTAATGTAGCCCGCCACAGTATTGGCCAAAACCGCCATCAACAAGCCATATCCCAGGTTTGCCGACGGGTTTATGGCGGGTTTATGACAGAGCTACAGTTCGGCTAACCGAGTTAGTCCCAGACACCTTATGGCGCCGTTGTGGCTTGTTTATGACAATTGTTTGGCTCATCTATGCAGTATTATGGATTAGTTATGGCTGTATTATGGCTCGGTTTTGACACTGTTACTACACGTTTATGGCACTCTTATAACAGTTTTATGGCACTGGTATTACACGTTTATGTCAATGTGCAGTTACTGTACAATGAATCGTTGACAAATGATTTTGTTGCTTGTTTATTATGACAGATACTGTAATTTTCTAGGAATGACAATGCAATGCATTTACTCCCGTGTAATTTATCCTATTTTTTCTCACTTTCTCTCCTGGCTGAATCCACTTTCGCAATCGGATTAGCACCATATTCATTTTCATCTATACTCGAAGCCGTAACAGCAGAAGCAATATGTCCAAACACGCAGACCCTTTACTGCCAGTTCGACACCGACTATTTAATAAAACTTAGACATTCAGTTTCATATAAATCCATTGCCATAAACGACTGTTAGAATTTGGAATCATAGCCTGAGTTTCCATTCAAGCTATGATTGATGATGATTCAACATTAAGTGATCACTACCTCCCTTTGAAAAAAAGTGTAAGACGTCAAAGTATTTTTCCACATTGAGATTGAAACTACGGTTCACATGAAGACAGCTAAGGATGTCTTGTAGGTCGTGCAGTGGTAATTGGAAGTATAGAAATTTTGAGAATCCATGCTGTTGAATTCCTCCACTACTTCCTGCTCTTGGCGATGGTGACCCACTCAATAAATCGGTACATGAAAATCCACTAGATCCGCCAAATGAAAGTCCTGAAAATTCAGATACTACACCACCACTATCAGTTGATCTAGCAGGTCTACATTTTGTTGTCGGTGTACTTCCTGCTGAAGCTGTAACTCTACTTGACATGTCATCACTATCAATTCCAATATTTCTTCCCCCAATACCACGACCAGAAATACCATTTTTTGAAGTGACATATCACCAAGATTAATATTCATGCTCATACCTATTGCATTAGTAGAATTTAAAACGGATGATGTATTTGCTGTCAAATTTCATTGGTGCCCTCCGAACTAAGGATTGCCTACATGTCTATGATGGACAGCACCAATCACAGAATTACTATGACGAACATGACCACCATGAACATGATGAACATGGCTATGACTACTGTTAATACCATAATTGTCGATTTGAGCCAACGTACCATTCGATTAAGAATAAACATCCGGTACTTGACATAAATGTTGCCAATAAAACTCAATCACTTGAAGCATTTATGGATCAAAAGAATTCCAGGTATTATTATTATCCGATAGAAGATCGATTGGAGAGGTACTATGGAATGAAGTGCAATTGTTCACATAAGTCGAAAACGCTACATTAGGTATTAACTGTCGTGGATGATCCATAAACGCCTTTCTTAAATGTGTTGACTCAGGAAATAGGATTATAACAAAAAGTAATTGTCTCATCTTATCATTACTGATAATACGAAAAAAGTAAAGTGCAGCAGCGTTAGAATGATGGTTGCAGACGTAAGTTAGTCTGTGATAATTCGTTGGGTTTCGAGTTTTGGCAGTGATGATAATACGGATAATGAAGTTAGCGAAGAGTTACGTACAGATCGAGAATGAACTATAACTGTACCTGCTAAAGACAATGGAACGGAGGAGGAAAATGCTGGGAAAAAGGTCAAGGAATATTCAATAGAAGCGATGTGCTTGAATTTCAAACGAGCACAGTAAAATGGTGATCGGAATGTTGAGATGGAGATGCGGATGTGGGGGAAGGATGTGATGAATTAAATTAGACATGAGAAGGGACTGTCTGGGTAATTTTAGGAGCGTCCAAGCAGAGGTACGGGCAGAGAATAGAGTCCATTAATGGATTGGTGTTTGAAAGGTTGAATTAATTACGACCTTGATGGTGGTATTGACGGTGTATATGACGGAGTAGATGGTAATTTATATTACGTCGTTGCGGACTATATAGATAATAAATGTGATGAAGATAGTGAACGTAATGAATGTTATGACGGTAAAAGGGAAGATGATATATTGAAGATGAATATGTCGATAAAGATGGATTTGAGGAGGAGTATGAAAATGTCGATGAAGATATCGCTGAAGACGGGGATGAAGAAGGAGAAGATGGTCGCGATGAATATCTCGATGGAGATGGAGGTGCCTGTGGAGGTGCCGGTACCGGTGATGAATAATATGATGTAATCGGGGTGAGTAGAGTCCTGGAAGAAGGAAAAGATGGAATGAAAAAGGGACGGTGCTAATCGAAAAAGAGGAGAAGATGCCTGATCACGTGTCTCTATATTCTTTAAAAACAAGGAAAAGTAAATGTTTTTAATGTTGAAACAATACCATTTGGGTATCACTAGAAGAAACTCCCAACCATGTGCACTCATGATATTATTCGCCCAGCATCCACTGAGAAAAATAGGAACCAATTTTCCAATATTCGCAGCCGCAACAACCAGGACACGATTTCTACAATATACGTCGTTCCTCATCCCCTGTTTCACTTACTGATGGAAGGGATACCCAGTATTCACTCAAAGGTCGGGAAAACCCACGTCTTAACGCATTAGCTACATTCGGTCGATGTTTAATCGACGTAGACAATAATAGATACAAAAGATACACATACATACAGTACACTGATGAAATTAATCACGGAGTTAAGAAACCACTAGCAAAAACATCATCAGCAACAACATCACCATCACATTAGCCATCTCTATTACCATCACCATCACATTCGCCATCGCTATTACCGTCACCGTCACCATCACAATCGCTACTTCCAATTGAAGATGAGGATGAGGATGACATTGGACCGACCATTGTCAGAATTGCTTGGCATGCTAGTGAAACGTATGAAAAAAAGTGAGACTGGTGTTAGTGACGGTACCACTATGATATTTGATGAAGAGGCACAACATATCGCTAAGCTGGTTTGAGCATTACTAGAAATGAACCGGAACCTATTAAGAGATTATTTCCTATGATAAATAATGTTTTATTTATATTTACTGATGCTTATTGTGTGATGCTGACTGCAATTATGATTTACTAATCTGAATTTGTTGTATGTGGATTGCGGATTGCTATATATACCACATTCCGTATCATTTCAGCTATACTAGCAACATGGCAACATTTTAGATGACTATTATATATTTAAAACCGGAACTGGGGTTCATTTAGCTCATTCAACTGACATCGTGATTTTATCAGGGGATGGATCAGAATTTTGAAAGTCTAAAAATGTAATTAACAACTGGTAAAATCACTTAGTAAACTACTTCTACCCCTCGTCATCCTACTTCTCTACTACATTAATAGTTGTTATCAGTATTCCAATTGTCGTTCTGGTCTTCATCCCAACATTCGACGTCTGCAAAAAAAGCACTAGATCCATATAAAACCACACTGTTACCTGATCAAATACACAAGCCAATAGCCGATACAGTAACAGGAGATGAATTAACCATAACACTTCTTGTCATCGAAAATGGTTTGGTGAACTTTTGCATACAATATGAAACAGATGGATTAGGTGGCGATTTTGCATGTGGTGGAGTTTGTCAATGTTTATATCCAAAACAAGCATCAGGCAACCCATTTACATTCACACAATGTCAATCAATACGTGCACGTTCTGTTTTACCATGCCAAAATACACCAGCTGCCAAGTCAAAATATTTAGCACTTGCTACAATTGATGAAGATTCTATCAAAGATTATCTACAGGTTTTCATGTCAGCCATTCAACAGCCACCAGAAAAAGATGATGCTGGAAATTCTTGGAGATTCAATTTTCCAGTTCCTGTACCATCATATCTCATAGAATTTGCATTTGGTAAATTAGAATCTAAAAATATCTCAAACCGATGTAAGGTTTGGGCATTGCATGATGTTACAAACAAAGCATATTGGGAATTTGAACATGTGGACCAATTTTAAAAAACTGCAGAAGGTATGACAAGAGATTACGTATGGCGTAGATATGATATACTTGTTTTACCATCATCTTTTTGCTATGGTGATATGGAAAAGCCAATGCTTACTTTCGTAACTACTACTTTAATATCTGGAGATCGATCATTAGTTAGTGTTGTAATTCATGAAATTGCACATAGTTGGACTGGTAATTTAGTATCTTGTCAAGATACATCTAAATTCTGGATGAATGAGGGATTTATAGTCAAATTAGAACGTAGAATATTTCGTGAATTATATGGATCTGGTCGTGACGGATTAGATGCAATATCTGGTAGGAATACATTACAGGAATATATTAAACGTACTGGATCAAATCATAAATATACTTCGTTAGTAACAAAATTAGACAAATGCGATGATCCAGATGATTATTATTCATGCGTAGCTTATGGAAAAGCATACAAATTTTTGTTATTACTTGAGAGTATGTTAAACATGATTAAAATGTTGACATTTCAGAATTTTGCAAAAAGTGTTATCAAAGACTTAGTTATCAAGCTATTGAAAGTACTCATTTTGTTGAAATGTTTAAAGAATACTATCCTAAAACTTACGAACGTATTGATTTTGATGAATGGATATACGGTACTGGTTGTTGTCCACAATTAGCGAATGTAGATACTACATTAGTGGAACAAGTTGAAAATTTAATACAAAGATGGATCACATGTTTTAAATAACAAACCTCAATGGGTGATGAAATGAATGAATTTCTAAGTTGGGATGCATGTCAAAAATTGATCTTCTTTAGTGGTTTAGCAAAAAAAGTAATGAGAGAAAATTGGTGGAATGAGTAACATGTTTTACAATTGGAAAAAATATATAAAATAAATGGGGTTCTTAATTCAGAAATGAAATTTTGGTGATTTCAACTAGGGATCGTCGCTAAATGGAATGGTATACTTGATAATGTAGTTGAATTTATCAAGGAACAAGGACGTATGAAATTTGTCGACCTTTGTTCAGAGATTTGAATGTTGTTTGCCCCTGCGGTGATTTTGCAGTCAATTTATTCGAAGAAGTCAAGGATTCTTACCAGTATTTCTAGGCAAGTGATCCAACGAGATTTGAACGTCGTATAAACGAATTGGTATTTTAAAATTAAACTATGATCTTCGACATTATAATAATAATAAAATCGATTGCATGTATCAAAATGTATGAATTCATCGATTATGTTATACTGCTATCAAAATATATTGCTATTTAGGCATCAATTGTAATAACTGGCAATTTTCGTCAGTGATACGTTTGGTAGATCCCATTTCTGAGACCTTCAACAACTTTTTTGGAACTATCATTGTGTATTTATTCGTACTGAACGATGTTGAATAGACAGGTGCTTTCTGTTGTCCATTTAAAGGACTTTCGATTTCTGATGCCTGTTTGTCTTCGTATTCTTTATAGACAACATTCCATCATCCTGAGTAGTAGGCGCATCTCCACCGGTTTCAAATTAGAGCATCTACACCAAAGAACAACAAAAAGTAGTAGGTAATGGGTTAAGCCCGTTCCCAACGAGAAAATGAGGAACTAATCTGGTAGTTGGTAAAAATGAACGTTTTCATTTTTTGATATGGGCCATTCTCAACCAAAAAAAACTGAACAGTTTTACCATTACACCAATGAAAAGAAAGATGAACTAAATACGGGTGTCCAAAAATAGGTTATGTTTCAACAACGATGTGTTCTTCTTTTAATACAAAAAGAAAACACATCGTTAAAAAAATTGAAAAAAGACCTTTTTCTTCATCTTTTTAAAAGAAGTATCTCGCACCGAAATTTGATTTGTACAACAAAGAAATGATGAAAAATCTATGGATTTGTACAACACAGAAATGATGACAAATCTATGTACCTTTGTGAGCTCAGACAACGGTGTACGGTAAGAAATGTACCTGTAAGCGCAGTAGGGTGGTGCCAAGTCAAGGAAGTGCAATTGACGGGTTTATATACTGGAAACCCCCAACATCGCTACGGGTGATTTACTGGCTCACTCTCAATAGGTAGGGGCGTGTATTGTGGAGGGGGAGTGGGAAATATGTTCGCTTTGGAGATTGTGTGCGCGGGTTGAAATCTTGACCGATTCGTACATTTGCTTTTTTTGATTTTTTTTGATTTTTTTGGAGTGAAGGCACTTCCTCGCCGAAGATGGCCGTGGAGATCTGGGTCCCGCCCTATAAAGTTTAATGTTTGCTTCTAGTGATACCTAAATGATATTGTTTCATGCCATCAAATGGCTGACGTGATTTCTAAAATGGTGGGGTTTTGGTCGGTTACAGTATGACATGTGAGATTTTCACAACCATTGAACTATTTTATTGACCTGACCAAAACCCACACTATTCGTGACATCATTATAACTACAACCCGTCTAATTATAGTATCTCCACCGGGTGTAATCAAAAAAATTAAAAATGGAATATATAAATAATAATTATTAATGTTTATTTATGCCATACAGAGCCTTCGTGGTGTGTGTTCATTACAGAACCGAGGTGATGTGTGCTCTATGGTGGCTTTCAACACAGCTGTCTTGAAACCGGCCACTCAGCGCAAAGATGAGAACCACACAGGTCCTGAACAGTGGCGGGTCTGACTGCACATTACAGGGCAGATTTGACTTGATTTGAACGACCGGAAACAAACAGAAACCCACTACTGATGAAAAAAAATTAATAAATTGAAATTTCTTGTTCCCTACCATAAACTTCACAAATTCCCTGTGAGGTTTTATTTTATTTTGGTAGCACGAAAAAAGAAAAGTAAAAGTGCAGAAACCCGTAATTTTCCATGCAGAAAAAATCAGAAATAAATAAATTTTTTAAATTTTCAAAGTTTTCTCTAAAATTAGGCACAGCTCCGCCATGTACAAGCCATCTCACCCCTATACCCGCCATAGTTTGCACACTTTTTCTACTAGGGGTTGTGTAGGCCCGGCGCGATACGGCATTTGGAAAATAGGTATCGCGCCAGGTTGCAGCGTGATCCGGAAGTTTGATAGATTGAATCTTGCCAAGATGGCCATCCCACGGTGGAATTGTTGAAACGTTTGTCAAGTGTTTGCCAAGCTTTTCAATAATTCCACCACATGTAGGAGGGACATATTGGCAAGATTTAATCTACTGCTTCGGATGGATCTCCTGCAGTGCAGGAGATCCATCCGAAGCTGTTGAAGCTAATCGACAACTTGAACGTTGGTTAGGTAATCGACGGAGTCGTAGTGCGCATCGTTATCCCGCATGGAGTTGTGAATTTTTAACATGGCACGCTTCTAGTTTTCTGAGGATGAGGCGTGGGTGAGACATACTTCATGAACTGTGTCAGTGAGTGGGGATGGGCGTTTCGTGACGGTATTTTTGGTGTCCATGGGATAGATGAGATGGGTGGAGGTTGGATTCTGCGGCTATCACCGTGTGCTTTTAGATTTGTACCAGAGCGGAAGATAGATTTCACATCGTGATGTAAAATGGTCGGGTGGAGTCAATCTCAACAATTCCGTTAGCTTAAATAATGTTTTGTTCGGAAACGAGGGCATAGCACTGATTGTAGCGAGTCGACAAAAGGCGGAGCGAACTAGGACATCCGCCTGATGGTCGGGTTGAATCACCAATTGGCGTGCCAGTTGAATAAGTAGGCTGGTATCGGAATTTATGGAAGTAGTCCTGGATGGTGTTGGAGTTGTTTCATGAGCGGTGGTCGGAGTCGGTGCGACTTAAAGTATTGGAACTGGTGCGGAATTGTAGGGTGTGATAGTTCGTTTGTAGCATGAGATTTGGCGAATAAACCGATCAGTTAAGGCTGTGCATAGTAGTAGTAGTACTGCCAGGTTGGAAACAACGACGCACCACACGCAGCCACGTATATCTACGATGCGGATAAAAAGCAAAATAACTCCTAGTATGTGGAGAGGGTCTGTACTGCTTTTTTTAATTGTTGATTCAGTGATTTTTCTATTAAATGGTGCCAAGCTGGTTGAATCTGGTTGAGATTCATCAGATTCGTTCCGGTGCTGGTGTCCAGGACAACATGTATAGTAGAATGGTGGATTGATGGTGTGCCGATGGTGAGACCCACCTTCGTTTTTAAAAATTGAATCCAGATCGGTAAGTAGAGCGAGGTTGTGGTATGGGGACTTTGAAGGCACTGAGAACCGATGCAGCTGTGTCCAAGAAGTAATGATCAGTTCCATTTTAGGAGATTGGTTGTAGGCTGTGTCAGAAGTGGGGGAGTAGGGTGCCTAAGCGAAACCCCTAATTGTTTTCAGAAGACGGTGTTGCCTTGGCTGTCGTTGCGTGTTGGTGGGGCGTTTTCCGTTGTTTATAGTACCGTTTCCCAGGCCGACGCAGTTGGTGACGGTTGACGGTAGCCTGATAAGGGTAGGAAGTTTGGTAACGGTTTATAATGTGGGACTGTAAGTTTGCCATTTGGACGTGTGGACACTTAGTTGTGATGTGTTAGTCACGTTGGTGAGAAATCTGGAAAACCGGTCTCTTTTCATCATTGCTGAATTGGTCATGTTATCCTGCCGCATGATAGCATTAAACACCTTCGATACGGTGGGTTCCATACCGTTTTTTGTACTTTCAAGGACGCATAGAATGGATGGAGGGAGGGAATGCGGGTTTGTTACGGAATTCGGAATGGCTTGTGTGTGGGACGTAAATGATGCCAAGGAGGGGGCTTGTGGTACCAAAGTGTGGAAATCAGCGCGTGGGTCATCCGAACGGTATGAACGCATACTATTGCGCAATTGACTGTGAAATCCTTCTAAGAAGAAGGAAATCACACTGTCAGTCGTAAATACAATTCCGCAGCAGAAAGCCTTGTGTTACAAAGTGCCCTCATAGAGGCTTGTTGTGTCGTTGGGTTCTTGACGACATGTAGTAAAATCCATTCGGCAGCAACGAGGATGTGGTCTGAGGAATATATTTGTAGAGAGTAATCGACCAACAGGGAGTTGTTAGATAGCAGTGATAGACTATGCGATGTTCCATGCGCTCCCGTTTACAGACGGAGCTGGAAATTGTCCCGGAAAGAACCGCGTAAGAAATACTGGAACAGCCATATTGCCGCCTCTTCCTGTACGCGAGTTGAATCACAGGCGGACCGTTACCGTTGAAGAAATGCCAGGATGCGGATTGGATCGGTGCCATCAAAGTTACGGCTCTTTACCTGGCTCTCCATACGGCGAGTATATGTGTACATGTTTTTTTCCACTTCTTCGTCGTGTAAAGTGAAGCGTAGTATCAACCGATGAGCGCGGAAATCGGGTGAGATTACAAATGTTGTAATTACAGGTAGGAATACGTCCATATTCGATATAGTGAGCTCCGGGGCGGAGTGGGAGTAGTCGTAGAAGTTCGGCAGTTGAGCAGCAGGTATTATCGGAGAGTTGTGGCCAGGCGATTCTTGAGCTCTGTACGATGGTGTCGGATGTAGAGGGTTATGATGCCGTGTGGTCGGTATAGTCCATGCGTCGGCAGTGTACGGCTTCCGTGGTGAAGGATTGGTTTCTGGATCTGTGTATAACGTCTTTTCGCTCGCCTTGTGATCAAGAATCGGAAATTATGTATGTGCAACGTTTCGGAGGAAGACGACGGTCTTCTTCAAGACTGCAGATTTATGAGAGATGGTGTTGCTGAGAGTGTCAACCATGTTAGTTGTAAATTCGAAATCGGTCAGTACAGTCTTGGGGAAAGATGAAACCATAGCGCACAGGACGCGGGTTTCATTGCGACTCTAGGCGAGGCTGCGTGATAAGTCTTGGATCTTGTCTTGCATTGTAGCCGAATGACCGATAATGGGGGAGTCGATCTGAGAGTGGGTTTGCCATGCCTTCGAAAACGTCAATTCATTACATTTGATGGGGTTTTCGAGGCGGATGATGGCATCCAATTACGAACTGGTTTATATTGATTTGTAGACCTGGAGCTTGTGTGCACTGAGCCGGTCGAAGTTCCGAATACATGGAATTCATGTCAAGAATCGCCGGGGTGGGAAATAGGATGTGCACTCCCGGCTTTGGGCGAAATGGGCACCATACACGGAGGGTGCTGTTGAAAAGTCCGATAGTGGTGCATAGACTTGATCATGTGAAAGAATACGCCGATGGTTTTCGTTAGGTTGGTGCGCCTCAAACGGCACGATGACGCGAGGCAGCGAGAAGTTGCTTGGTACCAATTGAGTTATCTTCGGGTTTGGTGACGTGATTTGTGCGGGACTGGCATCCACCTTTATGTGGTCCGCTGTCCGTGGGGGTAAATCTAAAGCAGAAGTGAAAACATTGTTGCCAATGGATAAAGGTGATTGAGATACTTGAATGTCTTGTAAGGTTTGTCGTTAAACTTAGTCGCTGTCAGTTGGAGTTGCAATAGATGCAACAGCGTAAGATAAGAGGATGGGGTCATTAACATGAGAAGAGTCGACTGGAGTCGGTGGTCCGTCCTGTATGAATGATGGACTGTCGCGTAAAAGTGGAGGTGATTTGGATGCGCTGCCGGAACGCAAGACGCGGTCAGGGTTCATGTATGGCGTCTGGAGAGCGGCATTCTGGGCATGCTGGTTAGAGCCGACGAAAGAAGCGGGTAGGTTAGACATTAAGTTGAAAAGACGCGGGCAGATGAAGTTGCTTCGCGAATTCGAGAGAGGTTTTGGTTAATATTGAAAATTTCGAACGTGATTGTCGAATAATATGGTGGCAGTTGCGTCAGTATTAGCTCGGAGACTAGTGGAAGGTGGCCTGAAGCTACCTGAACCGAGAAACAGAACTAATATCTGCCTTTATTAAAGGATTCCTTGGCGCCGTTTTCGATTAAAGCGTGATCCTGTGAAAAATAATCTTCTGCTGACTCGTACCTCTGGTTGTTAACCGGAGATGTCGTTTAGAGACGACGGACAGACGAGGTTGAGCGACGACGATGACATGGAGGTGTGTAGCGTACACGTGGCTACATGTATAGCTGTGATTGAATTGTTGTAGTACGACTCGCGTGATACGCTACAATAATATTATTATTTTGAGTAGGAACGGCTCATCGGCACCGCGCGTGACTTACTACAATTGATATTTTCTAAAACGACACCAATCGATAAAACACCGCATAAGAGAAAAGTCGGATTTTTTTCTTCCGGGTTTTCAAATAGACAATAAATATTGAATTCCACAGCTGTGACCAACAGACAAAAGGGATAACATCCAATCTCACATTTACATATGTTTAACAATCAGTATAGGAAATTAAATTCAAGAAATGATTTTTGGCGAAAAGACCGCACTGGGAATGTTTCAGTAAACACGTAGTATGTGAAAGTGTTTCACTGGTTCCGTAACGGTGAATTTCATTAGTCATGCTCAATGATGTGTTCCGAAGTGGCTGAGAGAGGTTCTTATGGTCATCGGTACTCATCAAAGAGGCATTGACAATAATTTTCATTTTTCTCTAATTGTAGGGCTGTAAGACGGATGGTGGCGTGATACATGTAAGGGTTCTCAATCAATAACACTGTAATGTATGTGTGAATATTATTTATTTCACATAATATATATTAATATCTTTTCAAATATTAACATTCTTATATTTAAAAATATTACAAATATTAAAAAAATATTAAAAACATATTATTATGTGTACTTCGCAATTGCTAATTTCAATTGTGAATTAAAATTTATCTACAGTATAGTTAAATGTCAATTCACAATTGCAGCCTGTTAATTCACGATTGCAGAGCGGCAATTCAAAATTGCGACATGTCATTTGACAATTCACAATGCACTCAACGTTCTTTGTTCTGATCGTCATTTTAACAGACACCAAATATAGAACAGACACCAAAACAGAACTTCCGCAAATCGAGTGAGGTGGTGACTAATTAAATATAACACCAGTGATTCAGCTACTCTCTTTGATGAATCACGAATAAAAGAATCTCCCACTACGCACATTATCAGCCTATACACCAATATATATCTACCAACTATACGTCATGACATCCATGACGCACATCAGTGAAACCGTTTATACTTACAGAAATGATGAAGAATTATAAGACGTCTTGCTGTCGTCTCCTGTGTGATAACCCCCCACTCCTACAAAGTAACTCACCTACTAGGTGCTAGTACTCCCCCGAATACAACAAAACGAACTCTCTCTATTCTTCGCTGCCTTTGTGAATCCTGTTGCGAGGTTGATGAAAAGCATAATGTAGATGTAATATTGGAGGGTAGTATTGTTATGTTCCCTGGCGGTGGTGGTGATTTTTCCTATTCTGTGTTCAGTAACTGGACAATAAAGGATTTTAGGAGGGTTCGGTTCTACATAGTGGAGTTTATTGCCTCAATGAGAAAGAAGCATGCAACAAATGATTTAATGCCAACAAACCTTAATAAATTAGTACTTATAATCTAACGTACCTTTCCTACTGTTTGTAATTATAACATTAACCTACTAAGTGGTCCAATTTTCCGTACCCATCGGAAGTTTTTCTTGCCGTCTTGGACATCAAGGCCCGGGACTTACAGGCAATGGGGTATCATAATTAATTCCATAAGTCGATCATTCGTGCTGATTTGTGGAAGGCGTATCGCTCTCCTTCACTGTCGAAGTCTACACCTGAAGGAATTCTGAGTCGCTTGGTTTTTACAATTGACATAGTAACCGCCATGTCCCCTACCGCGTTGGTCACTCTCCATTTGCCACAGTTTTCGAAGATAAAATTAGATAACGAGTATGTGTGGAAGATAAATGAGGCCGTTGGATCTAGTGTTGGTGGTTCCAAAACAAACAAGAACTGTTGGAAGGCTATTGGGGAAAACATATTGAGGTTTGTGTTTGGGATGAGAGTTGTTGTGACGGGGTATTAATTTTTATGATGACATTGATGACTACATGAAAATAATAAATCTGTGGGTAATATGTTGGTACGGTTGTAGTAACGATGTTGGTGAGAAGGAGTTACTGTAGGTCGTCGTTAAGAAGGTGCTTTAGGAAAGGGTGGTTGTGTTGTTTTTGTTCGTACCTTCAAGGAACGTGGGTTCTTATCTTGCGCCAGAGGCTAGAATCTAACTCCACGTGTCACGCTTTGCTGGGTGTTTAATAGGTCTAATAAAGTGTGGAAAACTGTATTTAAGCTTGGATGTTACTGATCTATCCAGTAACACCTTGTGATCTAATGGTTTGGGACCTCTAGGTTAGATTAAATAGTTGAGGTCATATATTCAATCCTGGGGTACGAACCGAAGGTTATCATTCTTTCAAATAGCTGTTGAATGAAAGAGAAAAGATTTTTTTGACTTTTTTCTTACACTGTCGACCAATGCGTAGATTACGTTTGTGATCGCGCTACAATGACTCTTCGGAAGACAATTGATGCAGAAAATTATCCCTTTTTTCCGGCAATCAGGTGTGGTACTTTGGAAATTTTGGAGTACTTCAAGCTGCAGAATGTCGTTCAAATTTTGTTCATACGTATTGTGAAGCCATGATTCCACCGCGACATTGTTGAGAACAAATCAACAACAAAAAGTTCTTTCAATATATGAAAAGCGGATGTCGAGTCAGGTAACAAGTCTGGAGAAGTAATGGAGAATGTTACTCCATTCCAAATCCGCAAAATTATACCAAACAAACTACTCATTCCATACCATCTTCAGATTCTGTGTTCTCTCCCATTTCTACATTTACAGTTAATACTGTAAATATTACTATCAACCATCATGGTGGAGATGGTACAAACGGCCTCCATAAAATTTTCAGAATTTAAACATCCCCTAGTACATTTTTGTCAATTTTGCACACATTCCACCGCATTTTCGTCATGAGGCTGGGGCAAAATATGAAAAGCGGTGGTAGAAGATCGAAGAAATAAAAATAGCGGTGCTGGACTTTAGGAGAGGCGCATAGGTTAATGGCTAATTGATTTATTTAAAGTGGGATAACAAAAAGTATCTAGAAGGTTTTACAAAGTACAGAATCGTTCTTATGAAAACAATAAAGAAAAATCAAATGGCAAATAGATTTGTATAGTGTAGAAATGCAACTCTGTTTGCATTTCTTGTAAAAAATATCCAGCATAATTATTTGAGATATTTCGAGTTCAATGCAGAAGAGATTAGTGAAATTTCTCTTTGCATTCCAGAGATATGATAATCTTTCGGTTCATTCATAATGCAAAATGTAAGGAATTACCACAGGAAGTAATTCAAGAAAATAAAAAACGCTTACAAAATATTACTGTATTCGGACTCTCTAAAATTACAACAAAGATGGAGAGTTTAAAACTTCCATCATAGTAACATTCGCGAAATTTTCATATTAATCCCCTTTTGAATAAGAATTTCTATCCAAGTGAACGATAGTTTCGACGTGATTCTTTACGCGAAAGGTCAATAGGAATCTTACCGGTATGTAGCAACAACTGTAGTGACTGAGTCAATAGAGAGTCAGATTTGCGTACCTGGATCAGCAAAGTTGAGCGTTCCAGGTAACCAACAAATTTCATCGACGGCACCAGTCTCAAATTCTAATATGATGACATTGACATCAGCTCGAACTGATTTTTCAATGGATTTGCGCCTAGATGAAAAACTGGTATAAAAGTCTTTGGAGTCTACTATTATTATGATTTGAACAGGAATATTCATTATGGTGCTCAATACTGATTATATAGTCTTTGCTTCATCAATGTGCTCCGATAATGCTAGTATTTCAGCTGCAGCTACGGATAGTACAGGCCTTTTAGATTTGTGCGACATCCATGACATCGTATGGAAAACCGAGTTCTGCATTAACGGACCAATCGAAAAGACCCGATATATAACACAATTGGAAATGGTCAGATGTTCTACCCGCATCTGCGAAGATCTCCACAGATACAGTAGAAGGCCCATTATTGGGTTTCCGAAATGATATCTTGGTACCTAATACTTTCAGTACTTTCAAAGCATTCGTTTTTGTCGCCAAAACAGGTACCGTTGCATCAGGTAGCTTCTATTGTACATGAGAATAGTAGAAGGCACATAAAGGCGATTCAGCAATACAAAGCCACCCAAGTGAAGAATTGAGGGACATAAATGCTTATTTCTCGACTGCTGTAAGACGTGAATCAATTTCCCGTCGTCGTAGTCGAGTTAGCTGGTAGTGGTTGAGAGCTTCCCATTTACCATTTTCATTTATGGAGCAGGTGTAATCTTCATTTCGGATGATGTTCATCCCGTAAAAACGAAGATTACCTGGTACATGTGCTACTGTTCCAAATTTAAAAACGTTATCAAAGTCGTGAATGAATTTTAGTACATGATGTGGATCGCCTGTAGCCAAAATATCATCCACTATTTTAGCAGCAAGTAGCAATAGTCGTCCACTTTTTATACAGTAAAAATGTTGCAGATGTATCAAACATTGTGTCAGACAAAGATCTATAAAGAGGCTATCAGGTTGCGATTTCTATTTTGCATTCGCATTTACCAAGGCATACGTGACTGCAAACAACAGCCAATAGTGCTTCTTATCAGTGCTTTAACGAGGGGGTATCACGTAACATCTCGTTGAGCCTGAACGGTCTGGAGAAATACAGCCTTTACATCGGCTTTAGTAACCGTCCATATTTTAACATAGCCATCAACAAAATGGCCCGAACACCACATGAGTAGCACATGTTACAATTTGTGTCAGATTTAATGCTATCCTCATTCTCATGTGGCGAAATTATCGCTTTCAGCTTGAGATAATTGTCGTCATTTGTTTTTAGCTTTTAACTGGTGTTAGATGATTTTATATTAGACTTTTATAAATATTTTAGATATATGTACCACAGACAACCTTTTTTGAACTCCAGTTCTTCTTCATGATACTTATTGATAAACACAGGTTGGTGGAATCCTTGAACTTTGTGACGCATAGAAGTTTTATTCCCAAGTTGGTCAAGCATATGGGACAATACTTCTTGTTCGTTGCTGGTCAAATGGAGACCAGAGAGTACATATGTTCTGTTTATCGTATCTGGCTGACGACATGTTTCATTCTCTACATTTAATATTTGAACATCACCGTCAAAATATTTGACGATATGTTGATAGTTTACGATAGACTGTATAGTACCAGGATAAAACGAGTCATCAAGCAGCCAGTATATTTCTATTTTATCACCAGTCAAAAATGTGTCTGGTGGGTCGATCAATTCAGCAAAATCAGGTTGACTTACAGTATCAATACCAGAGTTGTCATCAATTGGTGTACTGGCATTTGAGGAAGATGGGGCATTAAATGTTGTAGTTGACAGTGTCGTTGAAATCAGGAGGATTGATATCATCGTCACATTCAGGAAGCTGATTGTTAATACCATTATCACTTTTCAACTGAATGTCGTTTGTTTCAATTGAATCTATGATATAATTGTCTAGTTGATCGATTGACTCCAAAATACCAGCAGCCAGATCTTTTTCAACAATTGCTGCTCTTGTATATTCAAGAGCTGCAATTATTGATTCACCATTCGAACTAGGTACAGAAACTGTACCAGAATATTTATCTACATCTTGTGCAATACGAGGTGACAGCCACTTGCCACGATTATCGTGACAATTCTTAACAAAGACCTGTACCAGATCAACAGAACAAATAGAGGGATCCAAGGTGTCCTTTGTCAGAAGTATAAGGTTAAACATCCTTTTGGAAATAAGTTTGTTGTGTGCCTCAATGAGATCGGTTGAAATAGGAAAGGTGGGTTGACTAGGATCAATAGGCTTAGAAAACCCTTTGCTAATTCGGACGACGAAAATACATCCAACCTATATAGGTCGTTCAAGATAGTTACTGCACGAAGTGAAAGTAAACTATCATCGGTGTCACGATCTCAATTCTTTAATCTCATGTAGATTGAATTAATTGTTCCACGTTTTGTATTCAGAGTGTTCTTATGGTGACGACGTGATGGAACTAGACGAAATTTTATAAAATGGGACTTTACATAAGTTAAAAATTGTGTCTTGTTGAACGGCTGATCACCTTGGACCGACGTGTGAGACCCGAAATGTGCAATCCACGCCATCTCAAATGAAATTGAAGCAGAAGAGAGGGTATCATCTGGAACAGGAAATGTCGCTGAATACCGTGAGTAACTGTCCATTATGTGGAATAATAGCACTTGGTCTAGAAAAAATTGGCGGTCATGAAAACATCAATGAATTGCCGATGCAAAGATCCAAGTGCAACTTTCCGAGACGGAGGAGGTGTAGACGAAGCAACACAGGAGGTAGATCTGCGAATTATATCCGCAAGATACTTCTGAAAATCAGTCGACCAGATAATATTGCGTTGTAATAGCGTCATCATATCTGAGTATGACGAGTGGCCACATGCGTGGCAAATATACAAAGGTTCGAAACGTTTTCTATCATTTTGAAGGTTTTTTGACCATTTCGAACGTTTTTTTCGTTTTTTTATTGGTTCTTTTCGATTCGACATCCGGAAAAGTATCATTTTCACTGAGTGCATATTATATGAAACATGGAACACGTTGCTCTCTAATTTTGCTAACGATGACACGTGGAATCTGAAATTCGCCCATATAATATTTTTATTATCAGTTTTACCATTCTTGTGTTCGTGCATGTGTTAGAATTTAATTCAGCCTGTGCAAAATTAGCTACCTAGCAGTTCTTAGAATATTCTACTTCTAATTGACAAGTACATGTTAGAAGCATGTACTATCTTACCTGGGTTGCTCCTGCTTCTAAATCTATTATTTGAAAATGAAAATTTGAATTCAAATGCAAATTTTGAAAGTGCCAGTGGTACGTAGTTTAAAACTGCTAGTTTCACGTAGCGTAGATCGCATTAGGAGGCGATTTTTCTTCAAGTGTGGGATCCCACCTTTCTGATTTAAAATATAATTTTCAAATATTAGATAGTACATAGTTCAATTGAGGGAGACCACCTACCATTTTGACTCAATACCTTTCTGCAACCTCTGCTGAACTGAAATTAGTTATCACTATGGGACGCAAACGAGGAGCGCTGTAGTCCCAATTCACCAAAGAGCAAAACGGAAATAACTTCAAAACAAAGTGCGCAGAGTGAAATCACTGTCATTCCACTGATTCAATTGCCTCGAAGAACATGTACACGCATATGAACAACTGAAGTAAGGTTCCGAGAACAGTTGGACACATACCCACAGCGAATACTAGCTCCTAAAATTCAGAATCCCTCAATTCTGCTAAATCTTCTATTCATGAATCATCAACTGACGCACCAGCTGTAACTGCAACTGGTCCATTAACATTCTACATAACTGACAAAATAACAACTGAAGATCGTACTAGTCTTGATAATTTATTTTCCCGTGCGGTACATCGTACTGCATCTCCTGTTAGTTTCTTTGATAAGAAAGAGTGGTATTATTTTTTACAGCTCTAGTACCACCTTCAAACCTCCTAATCCCTCCACAATTAACGGTACACTTCTGAATGATGTTTACAAAGTAAAAACGAACCTGACTTTCAGTACTATAAAAGAGGCAGATGGCGGAGTCCTTGGAATTGATGGAGCTACTAATGTACTGTCGAAATCAATTTGTAACGTGATAATTCATGCACTACTTTCGTTATTTATGGAGTACCTTCTCTCTAATCTGAACAGAGAGACAACTGAAAACGTCGTTAAAAACTTGATGAATTTGTAAATCGTATTGACGACCTAGTTGGATTCAAATCAGACTTCGCTTTTATTTGTGATTCATGCAATGGAATCAGATATTTGCGAAAAGTAGCCATGGAAAAAATTTCAAGTGGGCGTACGGCTGTGCCACGCAATGTCTTGACAACCTTTTCAGAAGTTTTGGAGAAAACATCATTTAGAGGTCCAATCAAGCAGGCTGTTTACGTGTGTAAGACCGTGCGAAATGTTGGAATTATTCGAAAATTTTTTGACACAATCTGTGATGAAAAGTACAGGAAGATTGTTTCCATTGTTCTACAGCAAATCGCGCTGGTCTTCTGTGAATCTCATGTTCAGAAGGTTGGAGACCGTGAAATAAGCACCTGGATTTATTTTATTCATATTAACGCATGAACGAGAGAAACGACAAGTACACATTTCGTTCAAAGCTCTAAAGGAATTGTTGATTTCTTAATCTTGCAATAACTTTTGGAAGAAGGTCATTCGTGCAACAAACGCGTTTGATCATATATGCGAATGTATGGGAATTGTAGGAAGCGATATCGCGACAATGTCATGTGCTATTCGTAAGAGTTCACGTGAAACGGCTTAATTCTTCAACCGTGGGAGAAAAGGAAGAACTCGGCATCTTTCTACTCCGACACTGGGCCCGTATTCGATCTCCTGTACACTGTTTGGGATTTTTTCCTGATCCTTTCTGTTCTAAAATGTGCCGTAACGTCGCAAGAAGGTATGAAAGCAGATTTATAGACATGGGTGAAAAGAGAATGATAACATAATTCCATTTAACTATCGTAATGCTAGCAGATGATGAATACCACGGTGATCAGTTGATGCAGGAGTATATGGAGATGTGCGTAACACCTGAAAACCTTTTTTGCGCATTGTACAAGTGACAACCAAAGCTGATTTGGGGACAATTAAAACATTTCTATGCACTCTTGTCACCTGCATTATGTCAGGTCTACAAGGAACCATCTTCTAGTGCAGATGTGGAATGAAATCAAAATGTTGGAATATTTGTTCTGAACGCACGCCGAGGCTGTTTGGGAGAGATAAAGGTTGAAAAATAAGTAACAATAGCGTATAAAGACGTGCAGTTGGAAAGATCGCTCAGAGAGATGATACGTTCTGGATTTGCAGCCATTGTCGCATCAGTATGCTTTCTTTCTCCAATTGAACAAGTAGTTAATTGCGGCGATGATTTGGATGAAGATTATTCTATGGAAATGTGGGAGGGGGAATTTGCCAAGCTGGAGTCCGCAGTAGTCACCATGGAGTGCTCAGTTTACATCCTTGACTCCACCAAATTCAACTAATCTAAGTCTTAATTTACAAGGAATCCTGGATCCCATTACAATCTATATGTGCAAGTAAGATACTCCTACTAAATTATTAGTACTACGAGCATTATCACAGATGTACTGTATCCCCCAAAAACGGAAAAGGAAAATTGAAATGTGTGATCTTTTGGTTGGCCAGCGTTAAATCCCCAAACGAATTATTCGCTATCCTCAAAGCCTCATTCACCAGTGATGTTTCACATAGACGCTATCTAGCGATCGGTGTTCACATCCTCTTTAAGGCTCGACTCTTGCCCATCATATCATCTCAATAATTTGTTTCACAGATAGCCTTTCTTCATCATGAGTGGAACGAAGAGCGCAGATATGTGTCAAGCAGCTGCTATCTTTACATTCTTTGCGATGTCCGCATGTATCACAATGCTAAAAACAATATACAAGAAGCGTGGAAGAGGGGGATCTATCCCAGGGAAGGCGAGAAACATTAAAATTGGGAGATTTAGCAGATGTGAGCAACTCAAATGTGACTACTTCTTAAACGACAGAGAATTAAACGAACTAAAATATACGGTTCGACATTCACAGAGGCTAAAGTTGAAGGACGCTTTAGAATGCCTCATTCTGTTTACATGCGTGTGTGAGAGGCTGTTTTCGAGTGCGATACGTACTTTATGTTTGGTCACGACTGCACCGGGTTGCCTCCAGCCACAACTGACCAAAAAGTAGTGGGGCGTAGAGACAATTAAGTTTGGGAATCGGTGCGGATGCGGCAGCTGAGAATATTAGACTGAATCTTCGTTGCTATCTTAGTGTTGTTTTGCTTCATGTTCATCTAAATAATGATTGAGTACGAAGCTAGACCAAAAAAGGGATGGGCTCAATTAGAAACAGATAGTCACAATGATTCGAACGTATCCTGAAAATGGATCGTTTCGAAGATAGCGTATCCGCCAAAACGTTCGCCAAAGATTTGCATTTGGCGAAACTTTTAGCATATCCCGCTGTATTACTTGTGAAGGGTTACAGAACTTACCAATTGAAGAATGACAAATTTCACTGTATATCTCCATAAATTTTCTCTACAAAATTTTCTTTGTTTTTTTGCAGAGATAGAAGCCACCGGTGATAATGCTCTAATACGCTTAGAATAAAAATTTTGATACCAAATTCATAAAAAAAGTTTTCACTACAATTATTTTCAGTACTGTAATTTATAGTACCGAAATTACAGTAAAGATAAAGAACCAATAAAGAACCTCACTTTTAAAACCCGTTTAAAAACCTTTTTTACTAGTTCGGTTTTATATAATAAAAAACCGATCCAATCTATAGTGGAGATGTAGTTTATCGATGACACGTTTCTTTTGTGACCACGATTTAAGTACATTGTCAGGAGTGGTAAGTACGGCTTCATTACGAAATAAAACGGACGATGATGAATGAAATATTTCAGCATCTGTCTTTCCAAAAAAGAGAGACAATGGGGAATGAACTACTTTAAACCGATTGACATCAATATAAGAATATAGTCCAGATTCAATCATAGAGATTGAGTAAGGTACACCATTGTTAGGGGCATAAGTAATTTGCTGCCTGAGTAATGTTACACTTCGCTGGCCTGGTTACAATTTTTCCGACAACCCATTGCGATGATCCTCCAATTACTAAATGGCGAATTAAAATTTCCCTTCCCATGTCCATAGTAGAAGAAGGTTTTACAAAACCTTAAATTGATCATTTAGCACTTGTGTGTTCACCGGTTTCAAATTTCTACCAGTTGAAGTGAGCAATATCTGGTGGAAAATATTCCAGTGGAACGGTAGCACATGGATCAATATGATATAAGGGTTTTAACTCTGTCATACTGATGGTGCTAAATGGTGCGCCATCGTCAACAAGTGGTCCAAGATTAAGGCGACGATTTGGAACGACGACATGTGCGGACATGAAGGCAGGGAAATGTGCCATATTACAATTATTATTATTGGAATCGTCATGTTTTTTTTTATTATTGGTTTCAGGTTCTATTGACGAGAGGCCGTCTTTTGTAGTACGATCATTATTGTGCTCTGTGTTCTACTGGCCGTGATTTCCACACGTTTTTCATCTCGTTCGGAGTTTAAACGCACGAAGTTCATCTGATGACAGTAATTGTCGATGACTGTTTCCACTGTTCGTTTCCTTACTGCGACCAGCTTTGTGAGAACAATTATTGGAGCTGGTGAATGCAGTGTTGGTGGAGATGGCGTCAGATGACATAGAAACAAATTTATTCTTTCCACCACATTGACGCAGAATGGATTCAATGTCCTCATGTCTAATTGGAGAGATGGTTGTATCGTTAGTTTCATTCTACTTTACTTCCTTTCTACAGACAGCTATGGACATAATGGGAATTCGTTGAGCATCGTTGATATCAGAGCCAGGTAATAGAATAATTTCCACCATTTACTCATGCAACTTGACCGATTTACCATACGAATGGTATTTCGCTACTTGTTCTCCGAACCAATCTACGTAGTTACGAACCGACTCTACGGACTTACGTCTCAAATTCAGTAGATCGGTGAAGTCTCGATAGACTTTGGTTACAGCAGGTAGAGCATCCTCTTTGAAGATGGGGTCAACAATTTCCTGGACTCCCTTTTCGGAGCATAGGAATGACTTTATTATACCAGAGCACAGAGTCTTGGTTCAGCCATAAAGTTGACCTTTGATGCATATACAACGTAAAGATTTAGGAATTCTATTGGAATTGTTTTCAGCCAGAGTCTCATGGAAGTGTTCCCATAGTTCGACTGCTTCGACAAAACCATCCTGATTGACCCTTCCGTCCGTCCATGGAGTTGTACGAATGTCCGATGAGAACATGGCACGGGATGGGTATGCTTGGCTCGCTGGGAACACAACTAGGGAAAATAAGAAAAGCGGTCGTAGAAGATGGAAGAAATAAAAGTAACTATACTGGACTTTAGCAGAGGCGCGTAGGTTAATGTTGAATTCATTTATTTAAAGTTCGATATCAAAAGGTATCTAGAATGTTTTACAAAGAACAGAATCGTTCTTATGAACACAAGAAAGAACAATCAAATGGCAAATAGTTTTGTATAGTGTAGAAATGCAACTCTGTTTGCATTTCTTGTAAACAATATCCCGCATAATTATTTGAGAGATGTCGAGTTCAATGAAAAAGAGATTAGTGAAATTGCTCTTTGCATCCCATTGGTGATTGTGTTGAATTTAATTGGCCTTTCAGCAATGACTAAGTAGAGAACTCTTTGAAATCTACTTGTTGTATATGAGTTCTGAAGTTTGTCGAAGAAATTTATTGGACGACCATTTTTATTGTACACCGCGATTGCGGGGGCTGTAGGATATTATTGGTACAATTATATCCCTAATGTTCGATTTTTCATCAAGATAAATTGATGAGAAGGTTTTAATCGCATAAAGTTGGATAGTTAACAGTAGTATGTTAAACTAGATGAATATAATAATCGAAAGATTAGAAATTTATTGGTGATATAAAAAATGTATTTAGTATTCCCGTTTGAACCACAAAGTCGTAAAATTTTAAGATTCGTTATTTTTTTACACGTACCCACAAAAATTCCCACAGCCAAATACCCACT